>APFE031420676.1:35518-176084 GCA_000404065.3 Pinus taeda | reverse complement strand
GAAGAAAGCAGTAATCACGGAATACTCTGACGCTTCCCTGGAAACGATGCGAAACATTGGTGAGCACCAGTATTGCAGCAATAATGTTGCAACTCCTGGGCTTCCTACTTTACTTTTATCAACCCAGTAGTTCGTAACAAACTTGGAAGCGACGGTGTTGTATGCACAAGTACGAGTTCTTACTGCAGGCTGTCACTTGGTCAGCGGGCGCAAGATCACTAGGAGCTCAAGCCAACTTCTATGGATTCTAGAAGAAGATTTATATGTGATGAAAGAAAGGAAAGCTTACTCTACAGAGGCTACTCTACTTGTAGAAAGAAAAATAAGACTGAAAATGTAAAGTAAACCTAGCAAACCCTACTTAACCAACTAATCCTACTTTTGCAGAAAGAGAGATGAAAAACCATAAAATGAATGCCATTACTTAATCGAGGAAGTGAAAAACATCTACTCAAGCTATCTCTAGAAGGAAATTAGAAAAAAACATCGTTTTGGATTTTTATGTATTTTTATGTGAAATTGTCATGCATGTAATTTTTTTTCTTGTGAATGTGGCAGTGATTCGGTGGCGATGGAGGGTGACTTTAGGATTTGTAGAGGTGTAGGAGGATGTGGATGGGTCCTAGGATGGCTTAGGTGGCCTCCTGGAGGCTTTTCCACCAATTGGACTTCAAAAAGAAGCCTACACGAAAATCTATAAGAGGCTGCAGGGGATCTATAGGAGGTCTACAGGAGGTCTACAAGACAATGCCGAGAGCATTTTTGGAGGTTTTGAAGGTAGGAAAGTGGGTGGAAAGGGGAGCTGAAGGCTAAGATGATGTGTTAGGGTGTCTAGGGTCCATCAAGAATGATTAGGAGAGAGAAAGATGGTTGTATTTGTTCAAGGAACAAGAGGAAAGTCTATGGAAAAGTGCAGAACTAAGGCAGATTTGAGATGAACGATGGGCGAACTGTGGGGCATAGATAAAAAAGGGATTGTGATGGCTGGTAGGCTGACTTGTTGTGAGAAGAGAGTTTCTACAAAAGGACCTGAAAATCAAACAAGGAGATTAAGCAAGCAAGGAAACTAAGTACATCAAAAAACAGAATTTTGCATCAACCCAATCTAGATCATGAGCTATGGAAAGAAATATTGAAGAATGATGTAATGAGAGAAAGCAAGGAAGGAAACTTATTGCAAGATAGAAATGAGCATGGTGAAAGAGATAGAGATCAAGGCATTAACCTTCTAACAAACTGCAACACTAGAAATCCTATGGAGAAGGCAAATCTGTGTTTTTTGTGGCAGCAAGAGGGTCTTGGCCTCAGTTCGTGGTCCCAAAGGGAGGAAAGGAGGCCAAGGCTCTATTGATGGCCTTTGTGTATCTTCTTTCTATCACTATTCAACTTGCTATAGAAAAATCAAATGGAAACAACCATCTAAATTACCAAAAGCAACCTATTCTTAACCAAGAAAGAAATTCATCTAACAACAACTAATCCATAAACTGAAACAAAGCATACAAATACAAACAAGAGGTGTTTGGCTGCTTGGATCGGGCCCTAACCCAAGAGCTTCAACCCTCTGAGGTAGCTCAGTGCTATCTCAAAAACGGTCTAATCTTTATTATCAAAATAATAATAGGATTACATGAAACTGTCAACAAAAGTAAGCTCGAAGTTGAGCAGAGCAATGTTGCAACAAAAATTAGAAATTTTGACTAACTTCCTAATGAGGCCCTATGCCTCTCTACTTATACAACTAAAGCTCCCAAAAGCTTCCTTAAAATCAGGGAGGCTTGGCTCCCAAAAGTTCAGATAAACAAAAGTTATCCTCCACTTGCTCGGCTACCTCCTAGTGCATTGATGTGGTTGTTTGTGCTCCGAGCTGCATGATGGAGAATTCGAAGTAGGGAGTCATAAATGAGGGAGATACCCTCCTATAAATCCTCTCCCTTGTCTACTTCGAATTATTGCTACCAATTGTCCATTAAATCTTTTGCTTTATCTCCAAAATTGACCAAAAATCTGCATTAAACACATATTAGACTCCATGGCATAATGACCAACCCAACTCACTCTATTAGCATAAATATAATAAAAAACCATGCAATAAACTAACGAGAATGGTTGATTAAACTATTTTAGGAGGCAAAATGAGCCCATATAATTACCCATTTATGGGTCTCATCAAGTTCCAACCATGATGCCTCAAAATACCACTCCTAACAGCTCAAGGTTTTTAGCTTGCTATTGGGGATCAAGGGTCATGAATTGTACCTCAATCCATCATAAATGACATCTTAATGGGATATTTTGTCTTCAAGTGGGGATATGGGAATATTAGGATATTTTCATCCATTTTATGAGAAAAGAATAAAATTATCTCTTCTCTATAGGTTTCTTTAACATTTTCTCTGAAAAACTATTACTGCATACAATTATTATTATTTTTGTGTGATTGGAATGTATATATTTGTCAAGTGCTTGTTTCCGATCCCTATGATCATGGGAAGTGTTAGCTCTGCTACATACTCCAGCATTTGGAGGACCAAATACCAGCTTGGCCGTGTGTTTATGCTTAGAAGGGCAGATCGCGGCAGTCTTTTCCTCCCTTCTCCTTCATTTTCCTTATACTCCATAGCCCCACTATTTCTGTTTTTCAACGGGTCTTTCATAAGCCATGTCTTTAACAATCGCCGATGGCCGATTTCCGATTGCCCCTCGGATGAGATATTGCGATAAATCATTTTACAATGGTGTGTCGGGTCTGGGCCTTAATCGCTATCGGTGATCAGATACGTATAAAGGCTCCTCCCCCCTGGCTTCCACCGATGTGATATCACGATTGCTCCTCCACCATTGGATTAGTTCCGCCAAGATCCAACGACCCACGCTGAATTTTCTCTCACATCTCATCGCAAACAGATCTGCATCGTCCATCCATTCAATCCAATGGTGATCGCTCCTCCCACTCTCGCAAGCTGCCTGCGTGATAACTCACGATAAAGCGGTTTTCCCTTGTCCCATCTGCCACGTGTCATCACCTGAATGGAATCGTTGGCCTTTGTATGTTTACCGCCTTCCTCGCAAAAGCGGTGTGATACATACCACTTATCGCTCAAGCTCGTTTCCCCACTCGTTATCGCCCGTGATACTCTTTCGCTCGAGATCCAATGGCTCACATTTGTTTATTCCCGTTTCTGCCCGATATCCTCTGCAAAATGATCTCTGTCATTCATCTGCTAGATCCAACGACTAGTATTTTCCTCCCACCTTACTGTCCGTGTCCCTCGACTGTTCTATGCTTCTGAAGGAAGAAGGTGGCGAGTTTTTTAGCTCTTGGCGTAATAAATCCTCAATGACTGCATTTAACAAGAAAGCATGGCCGGGAAGGAAAGGACCAGCCTCAAGCAGATCAGTGAATTTATCAGTTATGGAGTTCCATCACTACATGAATCCACCTGCTCGAGAAGCAATCATGGGCATCGATAGCACAGCTCAATAAACAAACAGAATGATCGTGGAGCATCTCTGATAGGAGAGAGCTCCCAGACAGTGCAAAAACTACCCAAAATATCTGAATGCGGTTATTCCTTTGTCAGAAGAGGAAAACCGTTGAGCCTTGCTTGCCTATTGAGGGAATCAATCAGTTAAAAAAGATAGAGGGATAGATTAAGACACCTGAAGCCTCAGAAGGCTTAGGAGCATTGTAAAAGGCCTATAAAAGGCTGAAAATTAATTGTAACAAGGGTTCAACTTTTGGAGATTATTGAGACTTTGCTACTCAAGCTTCTCATCTTCATTTTCAGCTAATACAAGCTTTGTTTGCTATTAATTGCTCACTTTCCATTTCTTCTTTGTTCGAGGTTGTGCCTATTATGCATTTTTTATGTGCTCTTGATATTTAGCATTTGAGGCATTGTCATCCCACCTCTGTGTTAGAATCTAGTATGTATCATTGAATGTGTTATGCAGGTTTCTGTTATCTTAGTGCCAGAGAGCTGTCATCATGTCTGTGTATTAGGAAATAGATTTGCAGACCTTTTTACTGGTTGCAGCCAGCCATCACATGGTCTTGTGCATCTGCTGATGTGGTCAGTATTCTCCATATTCACCTATTCCTTAAACTGTGAGTGATTGCTGGTCTAAAGCATTGTAGTATGGGGGTGTTCATGCATGTCTTGAGTAAAAAACAGAGTTGAAATGGTTACCTGGCTTGATCCAAACCATCTTTATTTCCAATAGTTCAGAGAACAATATTGAAGATTAAATGTTCTCGAGCATCTTCGAGATACAACCTAGGAGAGTTTCTTGGGGTTATAACATAAAATGGCACCATTGCCGTGGGAGAGGAGATTGAAGCTCAGCTTCCCTGGGAGACGACACAATTCCAGCTTTGATGATAGACAAATTCTGGACACATATTCTGGTTGTAATCATCTATCTGGCGATTCCACTGGAGGAATACCAACCTTTGGCGACTCCACGTTACAGTTTTGGCGCAGTTGTGAGGCATGCTCGGAGAAATCCTCAGAAATCACCCGCTGTTCTAGTGCTTGACCCTGAGAAGATTGTCAAGTAAAAGAAAACATCGTAGAAAGGAGCATCAGGATCACGTAAGCCTTAAAAATCCCATGTATCTATGCTAGTGAAGAAGTCACTTTCAGAGATTCATAAAGCTCCTTGTTTATTCATTTCCCTTTCGGATCTCAGTCCAAAGAAGCATCCATGCTGTCCATCATATTCCTCTGTCTCTGCTATCCATTTCATTGATCCATATGGCTCAGTCTACCAGTATCCTTCCACTTACCTCAGTCATGGCAAGCCAGCAAGCCCCTACAAAGATAGAAAGAATTGTTGCTGCTAGGTGTGGACCCTTGGTCTTGCCTGCCCCTTTGAATGCCATGCCTACAGGAGATTATCAAGAATATATGCCTAGGTTTACTGGTACAGAAGGAGTAACAACTGAAGAGCACCTTGAGTCTTTTTATAGCTATGCTGATAACCTAGACATCAATGAAGATGATATGTGGATAAGGGTTTTTGTCCAAAGCCTAGATGGGGAGGCTAGAAAATGGTTCCGAGAATTAGCCCCTCAGGCAATTACAAACATTGAGGCCTTAGATGATGTGTTTCTAAAGCATTGGGGGGATAATAAAGATATGCTCTACTATCATATTGAATTTGGGAACTTGCAGAGGGAGAATGGTGAGCTGTTGTCTGATTTCAACATCAGATTCAACCATATGTACAGTTGAATACCAGCTGAAGTGAGGCCTACCCCTACTTCTGCCATGATCACTTATGCCAATGCCTTCGATTTTCAGTTCTGCCTGCTGTTAAGAGAAATAAGATGTGCTTCTTTGGCTGATATGCAAGATGCAGCCTTTGAAGTAGAATCAAACATCATAGCTGTAGAGAGGCTCGAAGATAATGCTGAAAGGAGAAGACAGGAAGGTGAGTCGTCATCATTCTTTGATCCCAAATTTGATAAAATGACTAGAATAATAGAGTCATTAGCCGCTAAAATATCTAAGCTGAAGGCTGAGCAGCTTTCTGAGGAAGCAGGAGCTCCTAGTACCTTTTCTCTTCCAAAGCCAAATCTATATAGAGGAGCAAAGGAGCAGTTGCAGATTTTGCAAAGAAACAAAAATGCAAATGAAGACCAAAGGGTGAAAACTCTTTTTCAAAATATCATCATGGAAGAAGAGCAGTTTGAAGAAGAGGAGGAGGTCCATGGTATGGAAGATAAGGGTAGTGCCCCTTTCTTAACCAGAGCTACCTATGAGAAGTCATTATTTAGAGGCACTGCTTATGATTTTGTTGTCCCTGCAGAACAACAAGCTTATCCGTAGAAGTAGCCAGCAGCAGGTCCCACCATCCTTGAAGAGCCTGAGCCTAAAGCCAACTCAGCTTCAAATGACTATGCAGATTTGCATATTGACCAAACTGCAGTTATCCCCAACCCAATGACTAAAAAGAATGAGATCAGTTCCTCATCATCTTTTGTTCCTTTGTCTGACCAAGTGACAATCCCTCATAATTGCCCATTAAGCACTAGAGTAGGCTAGAATTCAATGGCCAAGTCTTATATGGATAATATATATCTTGATATTCCGAAGCTTGCCCAGGTGGCCTCCACATATCTTGGAAGGGAAGTTTGTCAGATCATAGAGGAAGAGGATACACAGTTTTGGGACACCACCTTGGATGTGGACTATTCGAAGAAAGCTACGGAAGCAGGTGAAGTGTTGGTGTCCCACACACAAGAATGCATCGATTCACCATTTATATTAATTGTGCAGGCCACCAATGACACAGTCAAGTACGCAGCTACCATTGTTATTCAGCAGGCATACAAAGAGTTCCACGAAGGACATCCAAGGATGAGAGCATACAAACAGGGGGTGAAATACAAACCTTCTCTACTTGATAAGGTCAAATGCCCTAAACTCTTTGAGGTAGAGGATCAAATCAACCCAATTTTGCAAATCTTTGATGAACTGACTGATAGGCCGGCCGAGAGGAGGAGATGTCTTTGATGTCCCAATCAATGGGCTGTTTTTGAAACTTTTTTCAGTTAAGGCTTTCAACCATGGGTATTGTAAATATGTTTTTCTTTAGGTTTTTATTTTTCATGCTTAATAGACTCCATGCCCAATGGAATACTAGGCAATGTTTTTAAGCTTGTTTTGTATGAAGGCATTGGTCTACAGTTCTTGAGACCTCACAGGAAGGATCTCAACCCCAGAAGGAGCCAATGTTAGCTCTGTTACATACTTCAGCATTTGGAGGACTAAATACCAGCTTGGCCGTGTGTTTACGCTCAGAAGGGTAGATCATAGCAGTCTTTTCCTCCCTTCTCCTTCATTTTCCTTATAATCCATAGCCTCGTATCTCTGTTTTTCCTCCTAAAACCTCTCCATTCCCCGTTTAAACCCTCTGAAACCCAACAAAACCCCTGTTTAGCCCCCAATCCTTAATCATGAAGTGCAAAACTTCCATAAGACCCTACCATATCACTTCGGCACTTTCATTCCTCATCACTATCGGAGCTTTCAGTGGGTCTTTCATAAGCCATGTCTTTAACAATCATCAATGGTTGATTGTCGATTGCCCCTCAGATGCGATATTGCGATAAATCATTTTACAATGGTGTATCAGGTCTGGGCCTTAATCGCTATCGGCGATCGAATATGTATAAAGGCTCCTCCCCCCTGACTTCTGTTGATGTGATATCATGATTGCTCCTCCACCATTGGATCAGTTCTACGATCTAATGGCCCATGCCGAATTCGCTCTCACATCTCACCGCAAACAGATCTCCATCGTCCTTCCATTCAATCCAATGGTGATCGCTCCTCCCACTCTGGCAAGCTGCCCGCACGATAACTCGTGATAAAGCGGTTTTCGCTTGTCCTGTCCGCCACATGTCATCACTTGAATGGAATTGCTGGCCTCTGTACGTTTACCACCTCCCTCCCAAAAGCGGTGCGATACATACCACTTACCACTCAAGCCCATTTCCCCGCTCGTTATCGCCTCTACTACTCTTCCGCCCGAGATCCAATGGCTCACGTTCGTTTGTTCCCGTTTCCACCTGATATCCTCTACAAATGATCTCCGCCATTCATATTCTAGATCCAACGACTGGTATTTGCCTCCCGCCTTACTGTCCATGTCCCTTGACTGTTCTGTGCTTTTGAAGGAAGAAGGTGGCCATTTTTTCAGCTCTCGGTGTAATAAATCCTCAACGACTGCATTTAACAAGAAAGCATGGCCGGGAAGGAAAGGACCAGCCTCAAGTAGATCAACACATTTATCAATTATGGAGTTCCATCACTACATGAATCCACCTGCCCGAGGAGCAATCATGGGCATCGACAACACAGCTTAGCAAACAAATAGAATGATCGTGGAGCATCTTTGACAGGAGAGAGCTCCCAGACAGTGCAGCAACTACCCAAAATATCTGAATGCGGTTATTCGTTTGTCAGAAGAGGAAAGCTGTCGAGCCTTGCCTGCCTATTGAGGGAATCAATTAGTTAAAAAAGGCAGAGGGATAGATTAAGACACCTGAAGCCTCAGAAGGCTCAGGAGCATTGTAAAAGGCCTATAAAAGGTTGAAAATTAAATGTAACAAGGGTTCAACTTCTGGAGACTATTGAGACTTTGCTACTCAAGCTTCTCATCTTCATTTTCAGCTAATACGAGCTTCTTTTGTTGTTAATTGCTCACTTTCCATTTCTTCTTTGTTCTAGGCTGTGCCTATTATGCATTTTTTCTGTGCTCTTGATATTTAGCGTTTGAGGGGCTGTCATCCCACCTCTGTGTTAGAATCTAGTATGTATCATTTAATGTGTTATGTAGGTTTCTGTTATCATAGTGCCAGAGAGTTGTCATCCTGTCTGTGTATTAGGAAATAGATTTGCAGACCTTTTTACTGGTTGCAACCGGCCATCACATGGTCTTGTGCATTTGCTGATTTGGTCAGTATTCTCCATATTCTCCTATTCCTTAAACTGTGAGTGATTGGTGGTCTAAAGCCTTGTAGTTTGGGGGTGTTCATGCATGTCTTGAGTAAAAAACAGAGTTGAAATGGTTATCTGGCTTGATCCAAACCATCTTTATTTCCAATAGTTCAGAGAACAATATTGAAGATTAAATTTTCCTGAGCATCTCCGAGATACAACCTAGGAGAGTTTCTTGGGGTGATAACAGGAAACAAATGTAATTTTTCAAGAAAATCTTTGAGGAAATAACAACCCATTGAAAAGTTCAATGAAGGAAGAGAAAAAGAAATGTTAGGTATGAAAATTGTAGGATTTCAATAGAGGTAAATCCAAATTCTAGCACAATAGATGTCACCATTATTTATTTTCCATCTCCACAAGCAAAGTGCAAGATTTTACTAACCTTTAATGAGTCTCCAACAACTATTTCATAAATACAAGTTGTGTATGAGTAGATGGTGATAGATTTTCTTGGAGCTAATTATATTATAAATGAAATTAGAGAGGAAACTCAAGCACAACCTTGTAGTGTAGAATTTTCTATGGTGCAGCTTTTTGATCAACAATTATACATTCCTCAAAATATCGATTAAAATGTCCATTCTTTTCACAAATTTGACCCATAAGTTACTAAAACGGTAAGAACTCCTACATTCGCAACTCCATGATAAAGAGGTCAAGAGTGCCAAAATATGAGTCCATCATTCCAACTTAGATTGAGTGGCGTGTTAAAGAACTCCTAAATTCATTTATATGGATGAAAGTCATTTATCTTCACTACAAGATAACCTACCTAATGAAATTATTCATTATAAATCATACAAAATGTTTAAATATATATTGAAACAAAATCTAATGCAACTAAATGCTAGTTGTTTCTATCTTTGTTAAAATCTAGGAGTTTGGTTATTGTTAGGAGAATTTTAGGCATTAACATAGTTAATAGTTTAGAAACAAGTAATTATATCATTAGAAACCTTGTGGTTGCTTTTCAAAAAATTGGTAAGAAAACTCATCCCTAAGACTATAATACATTGCCACATGTATTTCCATAACAAATTCTTAGAAAGATCATAAGAAATTAATTCAGTTACATCTTGAAATATCACGGGTGGCATTATTTTAACAATGAACTCATACGTCTTTATTGTTGTCCCACTAAGTATGAATTTATCACTTTATCAGTGAATTCACTTGAAAATACTAAATAATATAATCAATATTTCCATGTGGTTCAATGGTAGGATGAACATTTTGGAATATGCAAAGAAACCATTTCCATTGGTACTATCTTAACGTTAAATATTGTTGGAGAATATAATATGGTAGATATTATTATCCTTAATAATTGTTTGTGAACTTATATTATATTCTTATTGTTCTTTATAATGGACACAAAATGTAGGCTCCAAACCAGGGAAAAACCCATTCAAGGGGAAAACCCAAAAAGAATCTCTTCTTTTCTTATAGAATCATAGTAAATGAGAAATCCAAGACCCAAATACCAAAGCCAATACCTCCTCCAAGCACCAAGTTAGAGCTCAAATGATTCCTTCTTGAAGCAAGCTCAAGTCAACAAGGTAAATGAAAGTCAAACTTTAGAATTTTTGGGCAAATCAGAATTTCAACCATCTATTTCATACCCGCAGTTTAAACTTGCAATTTGTGACCTCTTGCAATAATCCGGAAACCCTAGTTTCACACATGTGAAAGAAATCAAGCACAAAAATTTAGATTTTCCTTCTTTCTTTTGGCTGCCACTTGTCTTGTTGTCCTTTGCACTTCTTGCTTCCTTTTTCTATCTTGAGATTGAAATTTTGAAGTGTGTACAAATGAGTTAAATCTTCTTCCTTTATATACCCTTCTCAAGAGGTTGAATAGGCCTCTATTAGGTCAACTTTTCACTGGCAGAGTTGACTTAGTCGCAGAGGTCATTTTGGCTTTCTAGATTCAAAAATAATTTCTCTTTCTTGTTACAAATTGCCCAAATGGGTCTTATACATGTGAAAAGACTTTTTTGGCTCAATACTAGGAGCATGAAGAACATGCTTGACCTAGATGAAAATTCAATTTGAGCATGAAACCCATGCTTAAAATAATAATTCCTTTTATTTATTTTTACAAATATACACAATGTCATAAGTACAAAAGAAATTATGAAGACTAAACCTAGTTACATTCATCAACACTCCCTCTTAGCTAGGGAGGTATTCGTAATTGTACAAAACTAGTACAGGGATGCTCTCAAACAAAAATATTCTCATAAGAAGAGTCAGATTGATAGGTCATCTTAAGAATCAACATTATAACCAACATTGTTAACATAGTAAAGCCTTAACTAACCAGCTCTATCTAGAGCAGAGCTTGATTCTAGGAGGCTTTATGTGACACACCACACTACCTCTTAAGGCACATACCTCATCTGGATTTTCACTAGGTATGCCCTTCTAGGACTATTCTTACCTTGGATTCCCAATCCTCAAAGAATATTAGTCCTCTTCAACTACTCTTGTCTTGGATACCCTGTCCAATACTGAAAGAGTATCATTCCATTAGATTATATTTGATCTTGGATTATTTATCCTCAAGGATTATAGATCCCAGATGCTTATCCAATCCTTCATTCTCCATCCTAGTGCCTTCACTAGAATTATCATTGTTAGTCCTGATCTAGTACATGACACATGGAGAATATGATGTCTAACATCAATCCCTTTCAACCATAGAGGATATCCTCATTCCCTCTTGATTAGGGAATAGATCATTTCTCCTTATCGAGTATTTAAGGAGTCTTGTTACTCCCTCTTAAGCATACAGGAGATTCCTTATTTCCTTTTAACTAGGAAGACATACACAAGTTCTTTAGTGTGTCTTCATCAATATATCAACTAGTAGTTATACATGAAAATATTCAAGTAGATTCATGGATCGTCCTTTTCTTTGTATATCATCATATTGAGCTTTTATATTTCTTGGATATAATGGAACCAACATTTTTCTTCAATTTCCGATAGGGTTCAGTCCATCAACTCTTCATTTCACTTTCCTTTAGTCATTATCAACAAAGGAATTATATTGAGCAAATCAAAGTAGAGCTAATCATAGCTCCCTTTAATCATGAAAGTGATATTCATTATTATCGAAACATAACCATTAGGTTATCCTTTTGTACTGCTACCTTTCAATCCCAAGATGATGTAGACATCTTCACCAAATAATCCTCCAAGAATTACCAAATCCATTCACTCAATCCTATTCATCGAATTGAGTTTTAAAACAAACAATTGTATATACACTTGCTTCAGCTACCATTACCCATTTTTTACAACATTATTCGAAGTAGCAAAACCATATACCAACTAGATAACCAATATTAAAACATCGAAATCAAAATTAATTCAATATGATGGCCTTTTGTCAAGATATCATATTCTTCTTATTTGTTTCCTTTGAGATCAACAACCTTCCACATGGTCTATATCCATATTGTACAAAATTCTTCATCGATTCTTTCGATTTTTATCTACGTGCCCATGGAACAATTTTGATAAGCAATCTACAATCTATTATTTCTTGAAGTTATCATTGTCAACTCTCTTCCTTTCTCCAGGAGACCATATTTGGTGTTGATCATTGTGATAATGTCTAATTCATATTATCTCATGGTAGAGTATTTTTCTTTAGCAATTTTAAATCATACTAAATTTTTCCAAGCATCAAGTAAGCACATGGAAGGCCTTTCATGCTCATGTTACCAATCACATTCTTATGACCAACCTTTTTTGTAAAATTCCTGTAGACATGAATTCTACCTTCTATACAGGAGTTATGCATACCTTATTCATATAACCATCCTTCCTTTGAATGATCTTTATTCTTATCCTTATCGAAGATAAGTTTCCCTCTCTAAGAGGAGAAAGATTTTAATTATGATTTTCATACTACAACTTGACCATCTACATGCCTTCACCCTTCAAGACTATATTTTATGTACTAAGTGGAATATACTAGTTATGTCATAATGCTTCTTCCAAATATTAAATAACCTTCCCTAGATGATGGCTCTTATTGGAGGATCCTCATGATCCTTTCTACAAGATGACTACCTTTAGCATTATGTTATAAAATACTTAGATGAAATATGATGTGAAAGATTGTCTAAATCGTCTCATTCTTGTTAGCTAGATGTCTTATTTCAAAGAAATTTGATCATCTAGACTCTAATTCCTCTACTATCATATGCTTCCTTATATGATACCATGATTCATGAAAATCAAGTCTCTTCTAGTGAATGCAATGACGCATGCTACTCTAACTACTACTTTCTAATAAAAGAAAGTCAAACTGGAAATAAACCTAATAGAGATGGAGCTTCTTTCAATAGTATATATCCTTGGGATCTTTAACTTTTGGCTTCTTCCCAGGTTCTTCCTTTTCTTCATCTATGTGAGCTCCGCTCCTTTCCTTCCTTTTGTTGTTTTTCTTGTTTGGAAAATCCCTCTTAAAATTTCCATATTTATTGCATCCAAGGCATTGTACCTTGGACATATCTTGTTTTCCTTTGGACTTTCCAAACTTTCTTTTCTTCTTCTTGGATTTTACAGCAAAGTATTGAGACTTTTCATTTTATTTAGTTTCATATTTTCCATTAAATCTTGTTTATTCCAAGATACATTGAACCCATAGTTAATAAAATAGAGTAGTTTATTTTCTTGAGTAGACACTAATTGCAAAATTGTTCCATTGATGTGGCAAAATGTTTAGTACACAAGCAGTGATTTATGAATCAGAGATCACTTCTGCAAGTCCTTTCCACTTGTCCATAAATTGTGGGATATTCATAATACATCTGGCCATATCTTCATTCCTTGATATCCTTGTTTTATATAGTTGACTCCTCAAGGATATTTTCTAACCATATGTACTTATAGAGTACAATTACCAACTTATCATAGATTTCTTTAGATGTACTCAAATAATCCAAAAAGGGAATGAGATGATCCTTTATGGATTCAATATGAATCCATTGTTCTCTCACCTCTTCCTTATTGTATCTTGTTAATTCTTGAGTCTTATCTTTTTCTGGTTGAGTAATATCTCCAAGAACATATTCCATGGCTTAATTTTCCGTGAGCACCAAATTAATCATTTTCTTCCATATTAGGAAGTTTGTTGATCCACTGAGTTTTATTTCCTTCCAAAGTGAATTCATTTGATTTGTAGACTGAGACATGGAGGAAAATAAAGTACTTACTTGTCAAGTAAGTGTCCTTCTTGATAAGCCTTAAACTATCTTGATGCTTTAAATATTATTCAATAGTATTCAAAGATGTCCTTCAATAGAAAAGAGACTTCAAGAGAAAGATAGATATATTTTATTAAGATGATGAGGCCTTAAATTAGATATTGATGTAGTAATATTCCTTCTTGGCCAATAGGTCTTCTTCCTTAAGCCTTTCCTTTTGTCCTTAGCGAATTATTCTCTTTGACAAGCAACCTCCTCTTATGCCAACGAGATGATCTTAAAGTTTCCTTCTCTTCACCTTAGCTCTGAAACCATGTTGGATAACCTAATCTGGAAACTATTTAAACAATTATCCTTATCCTTAATAATTGATTGTGAACTATATTATCTTCTTATTATTCTTCTCATTAAACAATTATCAATAACATAAACCATGAATATCATAGAATACAATGGACACAAAATATAGGCTCCAAACCAGGGAAAACCCCCTCCAAGGGGATAACCCAGAAATAATCTCTTATTTTCTAATAGAATTATATAAAATGAGAAATTCAAGACCCAAAGTCCAAAGAAAATAGCTCCTCCAAGCATCAAGTCATCCCTCCAACAATTCTTTCTTGAAACAAGGTAAAGAAAAGTCAAACTTTGGAGTTTTTGGTCAAATAAAAAATTTGTCACTCTATTTCATACCCACTTTTTAGCCTCCTGCAATAATCTAGAAACCCTAATTTCACACTTGTGAGAGAAATCAAGCACAAACAATTATTTCTTTTGACTTCCTCTTATCTTCTCATCCTTCACTCTTCTTTCCATATGTCGAACTTTTGAAGTGTGTACAAATGATTCAAATCTTCTTCCTTTATATACACTTCTCAAGAGGTCTAATAGGCCTATCCTAGGAAAACTTTTCATTAGGAGAGCCAACTTGGCCTTGGAGGTCATTTTGGCTTTCTAGATTAAAAAATAATTCTCTTTATTCTTACAAGTTGCCCAAATGGGTATTATACATATGACAAAGACCTTATTGTCTCAATAAACCCTAGGGGCATGAAAAACATGCTTGACATAGATGACAAGTCAATTTGAGCATGTGATAAGTACAAAAGAAATTATGAAGGTCGAGTGTAGTTACTCTATCCAACAAATACTACATCCTTCAACCACAATATAACATTCAATGTCAATCTTATCATTCAGAGCAAGTTAGCCTAATGGTACATATCACATATATACATGGGCTAGGTAGTAATGAAGAAGTATGAGTTCTAGCTAAGTGATAATGGTTTTCCATGAGTAAGCTTCTGTACAACATTGTTTTCAATTATTCTGCAACCACTTGAAGGTGAATAATGTAGTTTTTCTGAAATTTTATTTTCTCAAATGGCTCCTTGGTATAGTTCAAAAATGCCAATGTATTTCAACGACTATGCATGTTGCACAAAAAATACAAGATGCCACTTATTTGAAACTATTTTGAGACTAGGCATATCAAAGTTGATGAAGGGGCATCCGAAAAAGCTTAATTGGCCAAGAAGATAAAAACTTTTTACCAAAGGAGTTGGTTCCTTAACGTGTGGGGTTGTTACTACAAAGTTTGTTTTATTGACATTTAATCCATTAAATGTAGTTATTTGATGTGAAATTTTTTAATTATTCCAAGTTTAACTCTCGTGATCCTATCCGAGAGAGAGAGAGAGAGAGAGAGAGAGAGAGAGAGAGAGAGAGAGAGAGAGAATTATGAGTGTGCAAAAAGGTTACGAAATGGTTCATTGTTGTCTCTATGATTTTTGTGTGATTCTATTTTAATTATTCATTAATCATTGGATTTCTTATGATTGGATGCAATTGAAGAGGTTATGCAGGGGAACACTATGTGTTCATTAATCTATGTAATATCCCTGTAATAAGTCTACATGGAGTTGACCTCATAACATAGATAAGGGGAGAAATACTTAGTTTTTTCAAGTTTTGGGAATTTGTTACTTAATGGGAACCAAATAGACCAAACCATAACTTTGTTAAGATATTTCCATCCTGGGATAGATTCCAGATGGCCATTGTTGTTATAATCTATGTGATGGCATATATGTCAAATTTTTGAACTGAGTGGTTTTGTAAGGTATTCTTCCCTCCCCCTTTATATATATATATATATAATATATATTTTATATATATATATACACACACACGTGACTTGAATCTAGTGGTTTTAATAAGGCTTTGGCCCAGTCCACCAGGGTAAACATGTGACAAATAATTACTACAATTTGATACAACTCCCGATGTACTGTTAAGGAAGTGGAGCTGACAAGACAAGACCAATCTAACCTTCCTCAGAAGCTACAAAATGTTCAGGAGCCAGCCAAACCCTCCAAGTGTCCAACCCCTAAGACAACGTAATGTTATGTTGAACTATACCCCTAGTCACTCCCATGTCATGCTTTCCATGCAAATGAGAGCCTCCATTCACACCCAAAACAAGGCATCCATGCAACTACAACCTTTTTCAAGAAGTTCTGTGCTAGTGACCTCGAATTTTGAGCCACTTTTTCAAGGCTAGGACTCAGTCCTCTGCCAAAAATTTCATGAAACTTCTAGAAATGGTAAATAACAATGAAATGAGGCTACTAATGCAAACACTTGAACAAGGACTTGACCTAGCCCCTGCCAGCCATTATAGGCATTCCATCAAACATATCATAAACATGTAATGTACAAGTCATAAATACACATCTGAACATCGGGGTCTCATACTTATCTAAGAATTTTCAAGAAGGATTGATGCCTCCTCATAATAGATGCAATATCATCTATTATGTCATGCATTCATTAACATTTCATCAAATAATCAAAACATGATGAGATCCATAACTCAATTGTGTCATAAAACATGCTTATAATCAACAAATAACCATAGAAATATCAATGATCAAACCACCATTAAAGCCACACAATGAAAACCACATCTACTCATGAAATACCAAAGGAAAAGGAGCTCTTATTAACATATGCAAATCCAACCAAGTCAATGACTTCCATATACCACCCAACCATAGATTGGGCTAAACCAAATCTCTCTTTTAGCTAATCACCCCCGCGCCATATTTCAAGCATGAATGTGGGATCTCATGGAATAAACTAATAAAACCAAACTACAACATCCTGAGGCCAAAGAACCTCAACCAACAACCAATGATACCACCTCAATATCAGACATAACTAACCATCACCAGATTGGTCTCTACCAAATCTATTTGAGGCTTTAGAGTGTTTTTTCCATCCAAGGGTTCTAGGATTAGTAACTCAACCCACAGTTTCTTACAGGTTCTAGAGTGTTTGTCGAATGAGGGCTTCTAGGACTAGTAACTCAACCCACCAAGGGCTCCAAAGCAATTTTTCAACCAAGGCTTCTAGGACTAGTAATGCAACCCAAGCTATTACAAGGCTTCCAGAGCGTTTTTCCAACCAAGGCTCGAGGAACTAATAACTCAACCCACAACCATAAGGAACATGAGGACCAACCATCAAACAAGATGGAAAACCCAAAACACCATGGTTATCTAGGAAATGACAAGGCTAGGAAAAACCATTGTCAATCCAAGCAATACTGCATGCCAATGATAAACCATAACCAAACAACCACATGCATATGCCATGCATCCAAAAACTAGCAAGGAAATCATACATGCAACTCAGTACCTGCAAATCAAACCCATTGTAGTTGTTGATCCCACTCTCCCCTTGCACTTTCCTTCTTTTCCTTTACCTTCTTGCTCCAAATCCCAAGTATGCTACAATGCTCCAAGAGTGCTCCAATAAAACTCTAAGTGTCCAAGAGTATGGGAGAGAGAATAGAATGAGTGTCAAAGACTGAACTAACAAAAGTTGCGAACTAATCCTCAGAAGATTTTTTATTATTGAGGCCTCTATTTTCTTCATTTTCCTTCAATTTCCTCCTCACATGAAACCAACGACGTTTCACCTTCCTTTTCTCATATTTCTATTATTTTCATAAATAAATGTCAATTAATGTCATTTTTCCTTTTCCATTTCCTTTACCAATTTCCATAGCCATTGAGTAATCATAAGCGATCCCCATCACTATGCTTTCCCCAACATTCAACTTGGAATATGTGTCCCATTATCTTGGTTATTATTTTTCCTTTATTAACTTTGTTACATGGAATTTTAACCAAGGATGTTACAGAACCCACCCCCTTGGGGGAACACCATCCTTGGTGTTAAATGACACCTACAACGAGCAATATCACTGATAAGAGAAACATACTTCCCATGGATCTCTATAAATTTAGCTCATTGCAATATTTACAATGAACAACCTGTTGAAAATCAAAGCAACATGAAAAACATAACAATATGACAATTATTCCGCTTATTGGATCTTTATAACATAACTCATGGTAGTATTTACATCCATATACATATCTACATACCAAAATTGATTTTCCTTAACCAAAAAACAATGAAGGATACATGGTTTGTATTTGATCAGCCATCTCTCATGTAGCTTTGTTGGGCCCAAAGTGCTTCCACTGCACTTTAACCTACTTGATTGCTCGGTTCTAGAGCATGAGCATATTTCTTGGAAAAATGCAATGAGGTTCTAACTAGAATTCTCCTTCTGGTTCCACCTGCAAGACGGACCAATCAATCACATGATCAACATATTTCACATACTTCGTAAGAAACAACACATGGAAAACATCATGGATTTTCACTTTCGAGGAAGTACAAGTCGATAGGCTACTAGTTCAATTCTCTCAAGAATATTGAAAGGTCTACAATACCGAGGTGCCAACTTGGCACATGATCCAATCCTCAAGGAGATATTCTTGTGTTTGATGTGCAAGTACACATGTTCCCCAACCTAAAACTCCTTAAACACCTTGTAATGATCTGCATAACTCTTTTGTCTATCCTTTGCTACCTTTAGATTCTTCTTGATAACTTGTATTTCTTGTTCCATCTCTTCTAGCATGTCTGGTCCAATCAACACCCTATTCACTGGATCACTCCAATTTATAGGAGTATTACAACTTTTCCCATAGAGCGCCTTAAACAGACTCATCCTCAGAGACTCATGATACGCATTGTTGTAAGCAAATTCAACAAGTGGAAGATACTCTTCCCACTTTCGTTGTTGATGCATGATGTACATTCTCAACGTGTCCTCCAAAATCTTGTTGACCCTCTTTGTCTGTCCATCTGTCTGCATATGATAAATTGTACTGAAGGCAACACTATACCCAAATCTACAAATAACTCTTTTTGCAGAACTTAAAAGTGAACTCGGCATCCCTTTCTAACATAATCTTCTTCAGAACACCATGCAACCTCATTACATCTTTGATGAATACTTGTGCTACATCATTACTTGAATAAGTAAAATTCATTGGAATGAAGTGTGTTACCTTTGTCAATCTATCCACCACAATCGTGATATAATCATTTTTTGTAGATGTCCTTGAAAAACCTATAATGAAATCCATGGAAATGACATCCCATTTCCACTATGGAATCAGAATCGACTGTAGTAATCCACTTGGGTGCTTACATTCTACCTTTACCTGCTGAAAATCCAAACACCTAGGCACAAACTCTGCCACTTCCTTCTTCAAATTCAACCAGTAGTAGAGCTTCTTCACCGCTGTCAATGTCTTATAATATCCTAGGTGACCTAAATACGGCTTTGCATGAAATTCCCTAAAGACAATATTCTTAAGCTCACTGTTGTCCAACATGTTATCTCCTACAATGTCCCATGTGAGGAGGAGATCGAAAGAGGTAACTTCAAACCACTTGGAGTTTAGTAACTAGCCCTGTTGAACCAAAGAGGGATCTCTCTAAGGATTTCTCATTCAATGACTAGAATAGAAATAGATTTTAGACTAGATGTATAGGTTTTGTTTGAGTGTTTCGAAATTTAGGGCTTTTTAGGTTTGCTCGACTAGGGATGAGAGCAGGAAATTAGGTTAAGGTATCAAGTGTGTAGTAACAGGCATAAAAAGGAGATAGATAACAATGTGTTATGGTGAACTTAAGATTTAGTCAATGTAGTAGAGTTCTGAGAGTTTAAGAAATCATAATGACATGTATTAGCATGAATTCATTAATCTTAGAAGAAGAGAAACACAAACATGATTTTCCATATAAACAGAGCTTTGAATCTAAGAATTTTGCCTATACAACTATAAGGAAAACCATAAGAAGAAAGAAAAGCATGTAAAGATAGATGATTTCATCAAGAATAAATTTATAAGAAAGGAAAATAACACCATAGACTCGCTGAACAAGTATTCCTGAAAAATAGTTACAACTGCTCCTTGATTAGTTGTATGAAAACATAAGGTACAAGTCTCTCCACAAAAGACCAACCCTTCTCACTGAATGAGAAACATACATATAGACCCAAACCAACCATTTCCCCACCTTCAAGGGTCGAATCCCTAATTGGTGGAACAATTCCCAATAATCTCTTAACCAATAAGAGAGAGTGGGAAGGTCAAACACAAACTCTTCTCTTAGACTTTGATTTGAGTTTTTCTTCATTTATGAGGCCTAATTAAGCACAAAAACAACCGATCATGCTAATTAATTAAATAATTACATCATAAAGTCTTTAAACTATCAAAATTACATCATAAAACCAAGATCTGATGAAAATGAACTGAAAAAGACAGCTATAAGTATAAGCGTAACACATTTAGCTATAAGCGTAGTGCATTCAGCTATAAGCGTAGCGCCATCTTGCAAGCCAATTTTGGAAGCCTTCTAGAAGTAAAATTTGAAAAATAAGAAAATGGCCAACTATAATTTTCTATGTAGTTTCCAGAAAAAAATTGAATTTTTGAAATGAGCCATGGGAAGGCTTTTAGATATTGATTTTCCTGAGGTGGCTCTATAAGCGCAGCGCGTGCTTCAAAATAGTGGCAAAAAGTGACTTTTTCACCTATTTTTTGGCTTTTTCTCCTAACCAGTTTGTTGACATGCTTCAAAAAGTAAACATAGGAGACCTTTAGGGAAATATATATCTAGGTATATATAGGTTTAGGCATTTGGAGCTCTATAGTGAAAGCGTAGCGCCAAGGCCCTGCGCTTATAGTGGGGTCAAAATTCTGGATTTTTCTGTGACAATAGGCCTCAATGATGGAGATATTTCTCTCTAACCATAAATAGTTTTGGAAAACTGAGAGAGGTTTATGTAGATACATATGTTTTGAAGTACAAGCTCTCTCATTTTCTAGAATTTAATTTTCATGTGCTCGGAATCCATGCCACAACATCATGGCTAAAACAGGAAATTAACTTGAAATTTTTTTATTTTCTGACATAAGTTTCCAAGAAAGTTTCATATCTCCCAATAAATGATACATGTGTAAGAAACTGAAGGATTTTTTCCCCTTGGTATTTTAGTGACAAAAACCTCCTCCACTTTTGTCAGCTTCATCTCCATTTGGTCATAAACACACTTTGAAACAAAATCGTCCCCATGTGCCGCAAATGACCTCTTGATGAGTTTGTGAGGCACTGATCTCTTTTATGTTAGATGGCTCAAATATTAAAAAATGTCCATTATTTTAATTCTTCTTTTCAATGTGAGTGGCCTCTGCTTCCATGGTGAAACCCTATCTCACTAGGAGGAAGAATTATGGTTTAGTTTCGGAAAGCAGGGGATTTTGACATCTGTGAGGAATTTTAGGGAAATGAGGGGGATAGGGAAATGGAAAAATTCTAGGAAAATTTGGATGGATATTGAGGGAGTTTAGGGAGCTAGGGAAAGTGGAAATTTAGAATTTGGGTGAGTGTAAGGGGTAGTAAAGTGCAAAACACAACCCTAGCCTAGGAAAGTTGCAAAAGCACAACATTGAGCTAGGGTTTAGGGAAAATGAGGGCAAATGAAGGGAATCGGTAAGTGAAATGGTTGGGAGAGTTATATAAGGTATGTGTGGGGGTTATGGAACATAAAAAATAGGATTTTTCTCAATTCAATGAAGCAAAATCATTTGGAGACCAAAAGCACAGCAAAACCCTAGGAGAGGGTGATTCTCTGGCTCTCGCTGAGCATATTGATGAAAGGAAGGATGATGGAGGAGTGAATTAAGTTCACTTACTTTATGATGATGTGCTGGTATTGTAATTTGATGGAGAAATACTCTACAATAAATGATTTTCTCCCTTTTCAAAAGCACAACACGGATGCCAAAAACATAGCGAGGAAGAAAGAATGATACTCTAGAGGCAAGAATTCGATCTTTTGAGGGCTAGAATGCGGTTTGGATATCATTACATAATGATTTTCCCTATTACTACTCCCATAATGATGACCTAGATTATTTCATGACTCTTTTTTACCTTTTTTATGACTTGACCTAATGATGACATCGAATGGAGTATGAAACTGATGATTTGGACCTTGAAACACGATTGACCTTGAGATGATGACTGAGATGGTGATCAAGAAACTTCACAGATGACTCATCACAATGAGTGATGGCATGAATCAGATGAAAATTTGACCATGAAACAAAGGGAGTAGTAACATACCTAGACGTACAAACCAGTAACCAAATTTTTATTTGAAATCTTATTGAAACCATAAAAAATTGACCTAGGACAAAAAACTTTGAAAGAGCACATTTGATCGCTGGTGACTAGCAGGACTAACATACACTAACATTTTCTCCTACTGGGGATGGAATCTCCTTAGAGTTGTCAATAACATCGTAGACCAGGTAGCCTTATTCATTGGGCAATGAAGTCAAAATTCCTTAGACTAAAATCAAAACTGAAAACTGACTGACTTGACTATAAAAAAAAAAAAAAATACTGACCAAACTCACTTATAGCAACAAACCATCGAGATCTTAGGGCCTTCACCCCAGGATTCAAATCTTAATGATAACTGCCCACCTTCTAAATATATATACAATCATGTGAAATGATCCCTCCAGTGTAACCAAGCCAGCAGATGGCTACCTACTTGAATCATGCTCGTACTTTCTTTGAACAATAAGAAAAAACAAAAGATAGGCCACTCCAAGTGTCCACTAAACATATGTACATGATCCATAAATACAATAAAATTCATCTCCCTTGATGACTAAAGAAAATTAGTAAAAGGATCTTGAATAATCTGAAATGTTACCATGTCTTGAAAGTCCCCATAAATACAAGCACACCTTTCATTTTCCAATGCAATTTTTTTGTCACAATGAATACATTCATTATGTTTTTCATTCGCATCAAGATAAATGGAAGTTTGTTATTGAAAATCTGCATTTGAGGCAACCATATCATTAATAACAAAGATGTGCACATCAATAGGATTCAGGACAATATCCTCTTCTTCAAAATACTCCTCATTTTCTTTACCTGGAGGAACATCATCATGTGCATGAGGCTCTAAAACAACCTCTCCTTTATCGATGCTATCCTCATCATCTGCTTGCAATGTTTGATGACTATTTTCTTCCATGATTACATTGTCTGAAACCTCCACACATGCCAGTTCAAAATTACGATTTGCACGAATATTCTCTTGGAATAGTGTTTCAGATCCTTGTTCATGCCTTTCATCAGAAGCCTCATCTTGGTTTTCAAAAACCTGATCTTGAAATAAAAACCCATAGAAAGAACAATCTGAAACAACAAATGAATGACTATCTTCATACTTGTCATTAAAAGACTGGAAAATTTGCTGCAAAGATTCATCAAACTTGTAGGATGGAACATGAATATCATGCATAAGCATGATTTCTTCATTAAACTAGGGTTGAACATTCTCTTGTTCTTCTGAAATGTCTACAACCTTTTTAAAGTCATCATTGGAGTCCTGCTTAGTTTCACTTTCATCCAAGGGAGAAAACACCTGTTCTTGTTGGTGATGGAAAGGGTTCTCATATAAATCCTCTAGGATCCCTTCATCCAAGAACTCTTCATCACCATTAACACTTTCCAAATGATGATTAAAACCTTGAAAATGCTTGCAACAATCCTATACCAGTAGTAAAGATGGATGTTCTTCTTTAAAATTTTCATAAAACATCATATGAAAATGAGAAAGTGAATAAATACAATGAGGTGGAAAACCTTGATACCATGATCTTGTTTGTTCCTCCAAGGTGGCCATGAACATCTTCATTAGACAATCTTTAGGAAACTGAATCTGAAACCTATGTACATGCATGTGAAATTTGACCAAGTGAAAAGCAACATGATCTTGTTTCTCATCTTTGAACTTCCGCAAATAAGTCTGCCAATCTACACAAGGCATGTGGTTTGGAAAACCTGGAATATGAGAACAATTTAAGGGAGTATACCTTGTAGATCCCAGATTCATCTTGCAACAATGAAGTCGCCAATTCAGTCACAAATGGATTACTTTGAAATTGCATGATACTGATTGGAGTCGCCAGGTGGGATGCTTCATCCTTCCTGTGTCTGATCATTGTTCACCATCAACAATCAAATATGATCTTTGTCATTCTTTCCTAGGGAAGATATATCACTCGTTTCCCTGGCAACGATGCCAAAATTGTTATCCCCTACAATGTCCCAGGCTAAGGAGGAGATCGAAAGAGGTAACTTCAAACCACTTGTAGTTCAACAACTAGCCCTGCTAAACCAGAGAGAGATCTCCCTAAGGATTTCCCAGTCAATGACAGGAAGAGAAATAGATTTTAGGTTAGATGTATAGGTTTTGTTTGAGTGTTAGGAAATTTAGAGTTTTTTAGGTTTGCTGGACTAGGGATGAGAGCACACAATTAGGTCAAGGCATCAAGTGTGCAGTAACATGCATAAAAAGGAGCTAGATAATAATGTGTTGTGGTGAACTTAAGATTTAATCAATGTAGTATAGGTTTGAGAGTTTAAGAAATCATAATGAGCATGTATTTGAATTCATTAATCTTAGAAGAAGAGAAACACAAACATGATTTTCCATATAAACATAGCTTTGAATATAAGAATTATGCCTATACGATTGTAAGGAAAACCATAAGAAGAAATAAAAGCATGTAAAGAGAGACGATTTCATCAATAATAAAATTATATGAAATTAAAATAACACAACAGACTCATTGAACACGTATTCCTCAAAAATAGTTGCAATTGCTCCTTGATTAGTTGTATGAAAACATAAGGTACAAGTCTCTCCACAAAATTCCAACCCTTCTCACTGAACGAGAAATCATACATATAGACTCAAAACAACCGTTTCCCCCCCATATAGGGGTCGAATCCCTAAGTGTTGGAACAATTCCCAAGAATCTCTCAACCAATAAGAGAGAGTGAGAAGGTCAAACACAAACTCTTCTGTTAGACTTTGATTTGAGTTTTTATTCATTTATGAGGCCTAATTAAGCACAAAAACAACCTATCATGCTAATTAATTCAATAATTACATCATCAAGTGTTTAAAATATCAAAATTATATCATAAAACCAAGATCTGGCGAAAATAAACTGAAAAAGACAGCTACAGGTGTAAGCATAGTGCATTTAGCTATAAGCGTAGCGCATTTAGCTATAAGCGTAGCGCCATTCTTATAGATCCATTCGGTCAGATCAGTACCATTAAGGCTCATCAAACCCTAATTCAATTGCTACATGCCCTAGACAAATCATCACTTTGAATGCCTCCTTCCCTGAGAGTTTCTTGGCCTGAAGCCCTCCATAATTGCCTCCTTAAGGGACCAACGTAGCCTTGGTCAGGAGTAAGTGCGCTTTAGTGCAAGTAGGCCCATGTCAGGGTGATTTTTAGAGCACTTACGTCCACTTTGACCTGTGCTGGGCAAGATTGAGTGAAATCATCATAGTGTTTTGGGAATACTCTTATCTTCTAGAGCCATCTAGAAGATTCCCACACTTATCATCTCCTATGAGCTCAAAATTGGATAGGGAATGAGTTAAGTAACCTCCTATCCTCTCATCCCTTCCTCCATGGAAGCTAACAATAAGTTTGGAAGGCAATTCAATACCCTCATTTACGACCAAACCTCCTCCATTTTCCTACAAATTGGGCACTCATCTAAGTGATCAGGGGTGGGACTTTGAGAATTTGTATGGAGATACTGTTGGTGTGAGGTTTGAGATTATAAGCAAGTATTGTTATGCTGCAGGAGTGTTGTGCTTTTGATGTGATGTTGGTTGGAACCCCAAGCTAGAAGAGTGACAATGGATCAGACTTCATGGTTGTAATTCTTACTTCTACTTAATAAAGTTGTTTACACCTTTTTCCCATATTATTGTCTTCATGTATGATGATTATATGTGTAAATGTTTTCAATTCCATTTGCTTATAGTAGATAGCTCTCTTGTTTTGATTGGTTTTTGTCTTCTGTTTATGATTACAGTTACTTATCGAGCAGATTAAGTTCGAGAAGGAGTGATGGGAGCCAAACAAAGGAGACAAATGGTAAGCGAAAGATAACAAGTAGGTCCCTTGTCTTATTTATCTTCTATAGTAAAAGGTTAAGCACTTTAAATCTGTTGTTCTAGATGTAGCTACCCATCTAGGGAAATTGTGTTTATTTGTAGATGCAAAATTCCACATAAAAAATTGGCAACTCCACTGGGGAACGATCATCATTCTGGTTATTTACCTTCATCCTAGTACACCCTAGTACACTTTACTTGCTTCCATTGATCTTATTTCAGCTTTTTAGAAGTGTTTTTTGGTGAAAATTGTGCTTGTAAGCCCCTAGGATGGCCTCTCTGGCACTAGCGCAGGTTTAGTCTAGAGACAGAGCACTGCAAAGCACCCCTGTCTTGAGGACAGTGCTCTGAAGCACACTGTCTCCCATTCAAGACTACGCTAGTCCTCCTTAGGACAAAAATCCCTCCTTTGAGTTGACTTTTTGCTAAATTTCCTTCTGTTTCTTCTTGCTGAAAGATCAATGATGCTTGTCGCTCTGAAATCAATTTGTGTTTCCTTTGCTAGCCCTACTTTGGCCTTGATTGTTTAGTGTTTCTTAAATGATTTATTTATCACTATCAATTCATTGTCAAAGTTAGTTTATAGTCGATTAATCTTTGTTCAAAAGAAAGTGTCGTAAAAGTCTTCATTTATTTCAAAAGGAACTGTCGTAAAGTCTTCGTTCTTGCAAAAAGATTGATTGATTGTATGTGCATTAGTTTCCTATTGTTCATCACAACATTAAGGGAATTGAAAAGAAAAATTTGCATTGTGCATTGAAAAAGTTTGTGTGTGCTCATAGGAACAATTTATGGAAATTGCATTAGATGTGTTTTTTGTTCTTTGATTACAAGAATCTGATTGCTCTACCCCTACTAACTAAGGTTTTCATTGTTAAATTGAATGAAAAGAATGCTTATCATATTATTTGCATTCTAGGAATTGAAAATACATCACATGGTGAACCTTGAAAGGAAAATTCTTAATCAAGATCAACTTAAAATTAACATCAATTAACCTAATGGATCATTGTCACCTAATGCAAAACATTTAGAGGTTCCAGGCTAGAGACGTGTTCCGACATCGTAAAACATAGCCGTTGTCACTAACTTGTTTGCGATACATCTCAAGTGTGACACCTCATTCCACGTACGTGAGTATATCGTAGCTCGTCCACGTATCTTCGGGTATATAGGGCGGTGTTACTATACGTAAAGTATATGGGAATGCTCTCACTATGCAGTTTCGCATTAAACAACGCTAATACAGATTGGGCCTCCATGTACTTTTGGGTATATATGGGAGGACAACACTAGGTTGTTATCCATCCTTAGGTAACCGAGTCGGCCACCTTGTACACTATGATACACTGAACACAACATTCGAGGAGATTGCCTGCCCGTACTTCTCAGTTCGCCGAGAGGTATTCTACAATTCACAGATGCTTGGTAAACCTTTTGCCTAGTTTACCCCTTTTTGTTTATTTATTTTTGTAATAAAATAAATTAGCAATCGTGGAGGAAAATCAACCTTTACCCTATTGTTCATGGAGAGCAGCGAGTAAACCTCCTTTACCGCTTGAAGCTACACCTATCCAGTCAAAGCGGTCTCGTTTGACTGGATCTAGTACTTCACAGAATTGTAGTTCTTCATCTGAATTACCAGCAACACCTATGTCGGTAAGTACTGTGACCCCAATTACTCCTATGGTTACTAGTACATTTGTTACTGAAGTGGAAACTCCACAATTACCTGAGGAAACTAGAATTGAATCTAGTGAAACGGTAACCCAAGTTGTTCAACAACAAGTTGATTCTCAATCCGAAGTTGTTCAACAGAAATTACTTCAGAGCCTGAATTTTTTCAACCAGAAGTTGATATTGAACCTATCACCATTCAATCGAAAGTTACTTCTGAACCAAAAGTTGTTCATGAAGATCAACCTGAACTTGTTCTTTTACCAGAACATTTGGATCTTGAGGTTGAACAACCAGAAGTTGTTACCTTACCGGAAGAAGATCGACCGTTACATCCTCAGACATCCGTAACTATCGAGACTTCCTCTTTACCTCAGCAACAAATACCAGAAATCTATTACGGACCTGGCGACGATATTCTTCCACCTAGTTTGGTTTCGAAAGAAGAGGAACCTGAGGTAGAATCACCCAGAACTCCATTCCATTTTGGAGCTGGACTTCATTTGTATCCTCACACTCCTCATTTTACTGCTCCTTTTGATCTTGATTACTTTCAGACACCTGTTGATTCGTTAGGAAACTTATTTGGACATTTGACTATGGTAGAGTCAATATCCCAGACTGTACCATCCATTACGGCTACGACAGAATCTTCTGTCGCAACCTCTTCGATGTTTACTACGACACCTGAGTCACACTTGTATGGTGTTTTTTCCATCCCATCAAGTTACCAATATTTATCTGGAACCCACTCAGGTGTTGCTTCTAGCCCTTATTCTTCACCAATGTCTTCTACTGGAATTTTATCTAGTTCCTCATTAACGGATACCGAACAGCTGGACCCATCAAGTTTGCATCAAACTGGTTCATCTGGCTACCGTCCTATGTATTTGCTTTACATTAGACTACCCCCATACGGAGAAAAATATACACATTCTCCTTATCCTCCATTTTCTGGGGGGAAGCCATATGTCGATATGCCGTCGTCTTTAGTTCAACTTGGAATGACTGTTTGTCAGTGGCAGTGAACAATGCATGTTCAACCTAGGCTTGTGTATAACAACCTAAGCAATCTATGTCATTCATACCTACAACACCTGTTGTTACAACTTTACCATAGTCCCAAGCTCATATTGTTGTATCTCAATATATGCAAGCTCGTCCTTCAACCTCAGACCCCCAAGTTTCAGGTGTACAAATCTAGCCTTCTCAGGCAGTTTTACAACAACCACTTGTGTCTGGAGTCCAACAACTTCAGGCTAGTTTACCTTTTACTGGAATGACTCAGACTTACACTGGTTTAGTGTATTCACAACCTGGTCAACCTTACATTGGTGGGAAAAAATCGTTAAATCAGCAATCGTTGTATCAACAACAACAACAACAGTTGCTTCAACAACCTTGGTAGCCCCAATGACAACAGCAACAATTCCAGCAATAACAACCTCAACCTGGACTTGGACAACAAGCCTATGCTGGGTTTGGTCAGCAACAAGTTTATACAGGTCCTGTTCAGCAAGCCTATGTTGGGTTTGGACAACAGCAAATGTATCCTAGTGCTCAACAACAACCTTACATCGGATTTTCTCAACAAACTTACCCATATCAAGGTTACCAGTAACAAATGCCTTAAGCTGGTATGCAAAGGCCTATTGCCCATGCAATCCCATCTTACCCTAGATATGATCAACCTAACCTCAATAGACAGTTGCCTTTCATTGCGACACTTGAGTTACCAGATCTAAATCGACTCACCAATGACCCAATTCTTTATGCACCTTGGTGGTCGGTGATTCCTCATAAGTTACCTTCCGATATTCCAAAATTCCATGGAAACCCTGGAGAATACCCATCCAACCATGTCATGACTTTTCATTTATGGTGTTCATCAAACTCCTTGAATGATGATTCTGTTAGACTACGTCTTTTCTAGAGAACGCTTACTGGTCTGACTGCGAAGTGGTACATTGAGTTACCACGAGCTTCTTTTGATAACTTCACTACCTTAGCTACCACATTTTTAACCAACTTCTAGTTACCCATATGATATGAAACTAGAACGGAACTATTAACCAACTTTAAATAGACAACTGATACTCATATCTTTGATCATATTCATGAGTGGTGTCGTCATCGTCAAATGGTTAAAACTTATGTTCCTGATCAACTCTTAGCTGAGTGGTTTATAAAATCCTTGCTACCATCTATCACTGAGGATGTGGCAAAAGGTGGAGTTGTCACTGAAGAGCAAGTAATTGCTCATGCCCAGTATTTGGACTTGATCTATACACAGTCTAGCACGCTCTATGACAAGATCCTGAATGCACCCCAATCAGCTTTCGCTATTCCTCCTCCACCATTGAGTAAGGACTCTCATGCCGGTGACGGTGTGATTGGTTCTTCAAGCACAAAAACGCAGGTAGACCATCTGGTCAAACACTTGCCATTTCCAATCAAACTTCAAATGCATCTGATAAAACTCTTGCTTTTGAAATCAATGTTGTGTCATCTGACAAAGGCAAGAATGAAAAGAAACCAGGAAGCAAGAAGAAGGGGAAAAACAAGAAGAAACAAAATAACTCCCCTCAAGAGAAATCATATGATTCCTCTTCTTCGGCTAGGAAACCTCATTACCCATGTTTGATCTGTAACGATGAGAATTTTACACGAGATTGTCCTCACCGTTCTAAAGTCTCAAAGCTTCTAAAGACTTTGAATACATCTGTAGTGTTGATTGTTCCTTTTCCAAACCCAGAGACACATATGGTTGCTACAAACCATGCTTCCACTTCCCAAGTGCTTATGCTATCTACCTCTAAGTCGAAAAATGATATTTTGGTGTTAAAGTGAAGTAAAGATTATGGAAATCAACCATCATCGTCGAATCACCAGGCTGATCAACCTAATCCTTCGACCTCGACTTCGTCTGATCCTATTCCACCACCTGTTGCACCAGAGTTAACAATAACACTGCCTAAAGGAGTTATACATAAATCGACATTTAACCCTCGAGCTCGAGCTACACAGAACTATAATATAGTATAAAATTTGGCTTAGTCACCTTCTACTATGTCATCACTCGAGGTGCTTCAGAGCTGTCCCTCCCAAAAGTAGGTTTTGTTGTTAGAAATTGGTGGATTAGATCCAACTGATTCCAATCTTGTGGTTTTCAACCATGTGGGTTATACGCCACAGTTACCAGCGCAATTATCATTCCTGATTCAAGTAAATGCCTTGAATAAACTTGTTCATCGAACCATTATTAATGAGGGGGAATCTACTTGTATTATGTCTATGAGTTGCTGGAAAACACTTTGTTCATCACCTTTGTCACGGTCACCAACAACGTTAAAAGCTTTTGACAGTCACACATATACGCCTTGTGGAATATTGAGTAATTTGCAAATCAAACTAGGAGGTAAAACAGTGATTGTTGAAGTTGAGGTTGTTGACGGACCCCTTGACTGTAACATTCTACTAGGAAGACCATGGGTTTATGCTATGGCTGCTGTGGTTTCAACATACTTTCGTACGATTGCATTCCCTCATAAGGGTGAAATCACAATTATTGACCAACTCGCCTTCTTCGCCTCTAGTTCACAGGCTACTGGAAGGATTCTATTAGTTAATGGACCCCCTCTATCACTTCAAAGCATTGGTGTAGGTCTCTTTAAAGATTCTTCCCTAATGGGTACTTTTTCACTACCGCCCCCATCAAACTTGGCAGAAGTGGCGAAAGTTGAGTCTTGCAACATGATATCTTCCACTTCATCTTACTTAAGGAAGATTACCAATAGCTTTGGAGTTGATAGTAGTAAGGAAAGCATGCCGCTAAGCCCTATTGAGCTTTCATATCATTCAATCTTTCTGGCTTGCGTGACAAACCCAAATCCATCTTCGTCAATTGTATGGGTAGATCGTTCATTAGAATATGGTACTTCCTCTGATCCTTTTTCACATATATTTTCTACTAATGAAGGAATCTTCCAATCAATGATGATGGAGGGAGAACCATAGGAAGACTATCATCATTGTTCCCATCTTCAAGATCACATAGAAGATTATTGGCACGAACTCAATCACCCTTCAATTGTCAATTTCCTTTTGAATTCTGCTTTCATAGATACAGTATATTCCAAGCGAAACCTGTCAAATACTGAAGAAACTATTTCTATCAATATTTTGACCAAACCTAACATTGTAAAAAACATTCATGTTGGCAAATCTTGTTCTCCATCAGAACTTGATATTTACTGTGCTCTATTTCGTGAATTCTAAGATATATTTGCATGGTCATATGAGGAGATGCCAGGAATTGACTCTAGTATAGTTGAACATGAAATCAAAATGTATCATGATGTCAAACCAATGCGATAGTGCCTCCGTCTTGTTCATCCGAAGAAGGTTGCTGCTATTAAAATAGAAATTGAAAAACTTTTCCATGCTGGTTTCATTTACCATGTTCCTCTTACTGATTGGGTTTCCAACATTGTTCTTGTCATGAAGAAACAAGGGACAATACGAGTGCGCATCAATTATAGGGATGTTAATCAGGCTAGTCCAAAAGACAATTATCCCACTCCCTTTATTGACCAGATTATTGATGGATGTGCCGGATGTGAAATAGTTTCATTTATGGATGGATTTTCTGGCTATAATCAAATCAATATCCGCCTAGAGGACCAATCTAAAACTGCTTTTATTTTTCCATGGGGCACATTCTCTTACAGGAAACTCCCTTTTGGTTTGAAGAACTCAGGGGCGACTTTTCAGAAGACAATGAATTATGCCTTCCATGAAATCAAACATATTATTCAACCATACCTTGATGATTTCCCTACTCATTCACAAAAGCATTCTGATCACCCACAGCATTTGAGAGCTATATTTTTACGGTGCCGACACTACAAAATATGACTCAATCCACACAAATGTGTGTTTTGTGTTGGTTTTGGTCGTTTGCTTGGATTCGTAGTGCCTAAAGAAGGAATTCGACGGGATCCAGTTAAGGTTCAAGCAATTGTTGACTTGCCTCCACCTTCCAATCTGCTACATTTATAGAGACTCCAAGGGAAGGCTAACTTTATGAGGAGGTTCATTCCTAATTATGCTAAAATGGCTAAAGGATTTACTCATCTTTTGAAAAAGGGGATACCCTTCCATTGGGATTAGGTCGCACAAGCTTCCTTTGATGATCTTAAAGATGCTTGGATTAGAGCCTCATTAATGTATTCCCGGAATTATCAAAATGACTACTTCTTGTATCTCGCCGCTGCAGGTACAACCATTGGAATAGATTTAGTCCAAGAAGAAGATGGGATTGAACATCCGATATATTATTTGAGCTGCAATCTCAATGGTAAAGAAGTTAAGTACTCTTACGTCGAAAAGTTAGCTCTGGCTACTGTTCACGCCGTATAGAGATTTTTCCACTACATCCTGCTTCGAAAGACCACTGTCATTTCAGATTGCAACCCTATGACATATATTTTGTCACGTCAATTGCTAGGGGACAAATACTCAAAATGGATCATCATTTTGCAGGAATTTGATTTGGAATTCATCACATCCAAATCAAAGAAATCTCTAGTGTTTGTCGAGCTTCTTTGCGACATTCCCTCGAATACCATTAATTGAAAATCATAACCATCAATTCTGGATGAGTCTTTGTTCCTGATTTCTTCATCTGACGTGTGGTATGGAGATATACTAATTTATCTCTAGACCCAAACTTTCTGGCCTAATACCTCTCGCTCGCAAAAGCGACGTATCTGATACTAGGCCATAGATTATCTGATCATTGGCGACACTATTTACCGTCGTGGTATTGATACGATTTTACGAAGGTGTCTCACTCATGAGGAAGCCAAGAAAGTTTGAATGGTTGTGATTTAGGTGCTTGTGGTGGACACTTATCTGGTTATGCTACCGCACAAAGAATTCTCCGTGTTGGTTACTTTTGGCCTACCATATTCAAAGATTGCACTATTGTCGTCAGAAGCTGTCATGCATTTCAGATCTATGACCGTAAAGGTAGATTACCACCTGCACCATTGCATCCTGTCGTCGCTGTTGGACCATTTGCCAAATGGGCCATTGACTTCATGACATGTAACTCCAACTCAGTCGAGGGACATGGGTATATTATAGTCGCCGTTGACTATTTCACAAAATAAGCCGAGGCAATGCCGACATTAAACAATAGTGGTGAGACGGCTATACTTTTCTTTTTCAACCATGTGGTTGCTCCTATTTCTTCATTTTTTCCTTGATCTCAAATACCTCTATCCTCTTGATCTCTTGGTTAAAACCTCAAGAAACCTCTTGATCTCTTGGTTAAAACCTCAAGAAATTAGTTTCAAGAACTTAGTTAAGAACAGATAACTATTTCCCTAACTATATATTAAGTAAAATAACTTTTACTGATAATTGTTGCCGTCATTCAAAAAATATTAACTTCCAAAACAATATTTTTAATTAAGAAATAAATAGTTATCTGAATTACAGTAATTAAAATATTTACATAGTCCGAGAGATATGACAAATTTTTTAAAATATTTACATAGTCCGAGAGATATGACAAATTTTTTAAGTATGACTTCGTTCGTTGATATTATGGTAATACATATTCCCATCGCTCAAATAATGTTTTGACTATACAATTTTACACATTGAAATTTCAAACATTATGGTAGGAGACGCGTATTATGTGTGTAAGGCATGCATGGAGTGTTTTATGTGGACAGTTCGAGGAGCTTGCAAACATGACTTGGTCGTTGCTTGCTACGTCGATCACTTATTTGTACTAACAACTCTCATTTATGGCGAGTCCCATTTTTATTTATATTTTATAAAATATATAATAGTTATACAATAGTATATACATATATGTCATGTGTTTACTTCGTTTAGTTTTTTAGTTCCTCTTAAAAGAATTTTAATACAATATATTACACAACTTATAATTAATATACATGTGTTATGATTTATAATTTTTTAATATTATAATATTACTTTTATGGTGTAACGTATTTAATTTATATAAAAATGAATTAATGCACATTTATTAATGTTATGTTTTTCTATATACAAGAAGTGTTATAATGTATACATGTTTTTAAGTGATAGAAACGCTATGCGGAGTTGAAACTCAGAGAAGGAACACATCTAAGTAAAGAGCCATAATGATTAAAGCAATAATTCAAGTCATGAACGACATATGTCACAATTCCATAAATTAGAAAACTAGTGGAAGAAGAAAGGCAAGAGAACAACCAAAATCGATGTACAAGCTCACTCAATACCAAGCGAGCATGCTAAAACTTTGAAGGACCAAAAAGCATTAAAAGTCGGAAACTATCGGTGCATCAGGTGTAAATAAAAATCAAGTGCAATTAAAAAGGATTTATTTTTAAAATTACAATGGAGGCCCCATCATTTTGATAAAAAGATGTAAGGGATTTGTGGGCAGTCCAACAAATGGCTACATACTTTATTTACTACTTTTACTTAGTCAGAGTGTTATTTTTATTTTTTCCTCAATAATTCATTAAAGGGCTTATATGAGAGGAAATGGATATGAAATGTATGTTTTAAATAGCTCTCAATCGTTTGAGACAACCAAAGTGTGCAGTCGGACTGTTAGTTTTATTTTTTTTACAAATTATTCATTGAAGGGTTGAATATGAGTTATATTATTGCAATTATATTATGGCTATGTTCACAGTGTTGTATTCATCTCCTATTTGTTCAAGAGATTATTGTAGATCTACTCTCTTTTAATGATGTCAATAGAGTATTACAGCTAGTGCAGTCGACTCTTCACCAATCCATCATTTTTCAGGTCTTAAGAAAGCTATCCATCATTGTTTTAAAGTAGTGTTATGTTTGTCCTTTTCTTCTAGGGCAATACACTCCCTTATCAATCTTTTAAACTAAGAAAATATTGTTGTTTTTTCAAGTCAACATCTTTATCAGGGTAAATTGGTCCTCTACTTCTCCAGAATCATGGGACATTAAGTATGAGGTCAATAGGCATATAACAAAGATTCATTAAAACATTTTTTAAATGAAATATAAACTTTGAAAAAATTCAAAATATCTTTTTTGCTATATTGCAAGGGTACATTTTTAATTGGCTTCCACAATGCATATAATTATATATATAAAAAAAAATTATATTTAATAATTATATAAAAAATACTTAAAATACTAAATTTAATATCACAATGATTATTGAAACTAAATAAAAATTTTCCAATTTAATAATCCAATCAACATCTCTTTCCGCCTTTTAAAATAATTAAAAATATTTAATTTTTACATTGAAATTGAATTGACTCATGACCAATTTACCATAAAATTTGTTTCCCAACTGGAAAAAATGATTTCGTTACCTTTCCTAAATTACCAACAAGTATATTTACATCGCGGCATCGAAATTGACTCATTGCCAATTCACCATAAAGTTTACATTGGGGTCTTGAAATTGACTCATTGCCAATTCACCATAAAGTGTGCTTCAAACAGTAAGGGGCGATTTGTTACATTTTCTAAATTATCGACAACTGGTGTCCAGGGATCTAATCTAAGATATAGATTTGATGGCCACTGATTAGATATAAGATTTGATGGGCCTTTATTTTATACTGTTTTTTTGGGTTAAAATTGCTCTAGCATGATATTTTATATTTATTTTTGCTCATTATTTTGTTGAGAATCTATTTCAAATTCTAGGAAGCAGAGCTTATGTAAATCTGTTTAAAAGTGTTGTTGAAAAAGATTAATGGAAATAAATATATTGAAAATAAAATTTATAGTTAAGATGCTTTTCTCTTTTCTTTAGTATAATTTTTTCATTGAAAAACTTGATAGTTATATAATCATCATTGAAATTTAATTTATTAATATTTATTTAATTTTAATATAAATAAATTTAAAAAAATAAAATAATTTAACCAGTTATATTAATGGGATAAGAAACATAAATAGTAAAAGAAATGTCAATCATAGTATACGGGATTAATCTATTATATTATTTTAAATTTAATAAATAAATTAAAAAAAAAAATTAACCAGTTATATTAATGGGATAAAAAAACATAAATAGTAAAAGAAAATGTCAATCATAGTATACGGGATTAAAAATTACATATTTAGCATCAAACATAATATGTTTTGTACTTTATTACATAGAAATAAACGATACTTCAATTGAATAGTCTAATGTGATTCGAGTCATTAAGTGTGGGATAAAGAAAGATGCCGCAATCAAAACTTTTTATCATAAATTATGAAAAAAGAAAAATTGTTTATTATTTTAAAATTTCACTAAATTGTATGGGTCATTGGACTCTTTATCATAAATTATGGAAAAATCAAAATTGCCTAATTGTTTTTAAATTTCACTAAATTTTATTTGATAATTAACTTTTCTTTCCAATTTTAAGAGTTACAGCAACAATGTAAATGAAACTTAATTCTTTCCAATTTTGAAAGTTACAACAATAATTTATATGAAACTTAATATCAAATATATTATAGACCAATGAGAGAATAATTTATATGAAACTTAATATCAAATATATTATAGAGCAATGAGAGAGAAAAATATATGAAAATAAAACAGATTAATAATAAAAAATATATATATATCAGATGTTATAAAGTTAAATAGGTTAAATATGTTTTTGTTTTTAGGAGGATGTGGTTCTTTTCGACTTGTGTATGAATTTTTAGATGTATGAGGTCTTGATTTTTTTATATATATGATATTTTATATTTGATATAAGCATGATATATTATAGTTTTCTAACAACTTGTTTTTTAGTGAAATTTTTTGGAAGTTTTTATGGTGGGTTTTTCTAGTTTGATTTCTCTAAAATACGTCAGGAATTTATTGAAATCACAAATTTAATGGATAAGCCTTGCACAATCGAAGTGTGCCTAAGCGTTGAATCTATACGTAAAGTCAAAAAATCAGTTTAACTAACACAAATAAAGATTTCACCTCAATTTTTTCTGCACTGTAAAGTCCAAAAAGTAGCACTAAAGACAACTCAGTTTTTTAAAAGTATGTTTGCATAAGCATTGAAATTAGGGCCTTGCTCTTTAATTGCGCAGATGAAGACTTTACCAATCATTAAAATTCAAATGGATAACATTCTAAACCTTAACATTAATTTAAACATTAATTGAAATTCAGTTTACCTATATTTAAAATAAGTATTAACTACTATGTTTTAATTTGTGTTTAAATTTAATCAAAAAATAATTAACCCAAAATATTTTATTTGTTTAATATACATATAAACAAAAAGTTTAAATATGCTACCTGGCCACCAATTTACAAATTTAAAGTATAATTTAAAACCTCCTGGATTTTTCATGCATTGGTATACCGATCGCCCTAATTAAAACAGCCGGACTTGGGGGTATAATTTAAAACCTCATGAATTAGTATAACGCCAATTTTTTCCAAAAAAGTTTGAGATGCAACGCAATGGCGGTGGACTTGAAGATTAAAAACAAAATCTAAATATAAAGAAAAAGCAGATGTCAGAAAAAAACTAGAGAACTAGCTGGTGACCGTTTAAAATGGGATTTATATAAAGCATTTTCAAGTATCGAACATCGCACTAGTTTCGTCTCAGCTTTTCTTCTGTATTCTGCATTGGTTTGGCTTCCTGCGGCTTTTATTTGTTTAGTCCGTCGCATGGCCATGCATGTTATTTCTGATTGTTTTTTTTTCAATATTTTTTTTGCATTGTTTTATTTTGTTGCGGATACCAAGCAGGAGAGATGAAGCCTACAATTTTGGATTTTTTTTAAGCATAATCACGGCCCACTTGAGCGGAGGAGCAGGTATGCTTTTGGTTTTTTTTTGTTCCTGTTTAAATTGAATCTATATACCTAATATTTATATTTCTTTTAAGCATAATGACGGTCAACCGGAGTGGAGGAGCAGGTATGCTTTTGTGTTTTTCCATGTTTAATTTGATACTATATATCTAATAGTTATATAGATTTTTGACTAATAGATATTAATAGAATGGGAGGCAACCTCGTAGATAATGGCTTCGATTGGTATACATACAGTACACAGGGATTAACAGTTTTTATTAATTTTATCTCAGGGGATTTGCAGGGTTTCAACTCTGATAGAAGGGAGCTATTCAATGTAAAGCTCGCTCTGTACACACCCTTTGCTTTTAATCTCTTTGTTGGGCCGTTTGCTTATCTGGGACTTGATTGAAATGAGCAACGACTGCCTCCGGCCATGGGTTAGTTTTTCACAAAATTAACCTCTGAAAGCTTTTAAGCTTAGATTACAGCCTTTCCAGCGGTCTCACATAGAAGAGGCGTCAGTCTTTATCATTCTGAGGGCGTGTTTGGTTGGGTCGCAGTTTACAGAGGAACCAGGGGATGACACGGAGAATCAGAGAAGATCAACCATGCGTTCGATCTGGATTTCCGGCAACAAATATTTAGCATGCTATAGGGTGGTATAGGCTCATTATTCCAAAATTTAATGGTGGGCAGGTTAGAGCGTGGTAAAGGCTCATTATTTGATTTTACCGAGGCTAAAATTTAATGGTGGACATGTTACAGGGTGGTATAAGCTCATTATTTGATTTTGCCAACGTAAAAATTTTAATGGTGGGCATGTTATAGGGAAGTATAGGCTCATTATTTAATTTTGCCAACGCTAAAATTTAATAGTGGATTTGTTATAAGGCAATATAGGCTCATTATTTGATTTTGCCAAACTCATTATTTGATTTTACCAAAATTTAATAGTGAGCACATACAATTCCACTCATTTATTATTTTATAGCAAATTATTTATTTTCAACCTCTATTTCCATATCCAATTTATCAATAAACTATAATTTTGGTGGAATTAATTTACAAAAATCCCACTTGTTACAAGTTAAGACAACCTCGTCTTAGTTGGTAGAGCCTCAACCTCACCGTTCGTCTAGATGCAGGTACGGATACATTCAGCTGCCCATTATGCTTTTGTTTTGCCGAACTGAGTTTGACGTCTCCATCTTTATATTCATTGAGTTGGAGTTCAATGAGTAATTGTAGAAATTTTAAAAAATGTAAGTTCCAATGTAAATGTAAAAAATCATCTCAAATTTAAACCTCCTAGGATCTATTTTCTGTGAACTTTTATCCATAGGGTTGAATTTGAAGTATAAATTACAATAATAAGTATTTCATGTTTGTCCAACGAAATATAGAAGGAAGTTCAAGAAAATAAGCATGAGTAATTGTACTTCAAGGGAACAACATTTTAGCATTTATGGCATAAATCCCAACATATATTAATTAAATAATTACTTTATTATAGATATAGTAAATTTATTAATGCCAAAAATATGTCCATTTACTCTGTGTATGATTGTCAAATCACTTAACTAAATTAAGTAATTGTTTATAATAAACTTCATACCAAACAATGTTGATTTTAGCTTGGCACTTCAGAATCGGGTTTATATTTAAGAACACGATAAAAAATGCATGAAATACTACAACACTAGCACTTTTCATAGTGGAAAATGTACAATAGTGAATCAATGTAGTACACAAGGCAATTTTTCAACCCAAAACTTGTTATATTAAAACTTTAATACAACAAACGTAGAACTCCCATACCAGGGATCATGGCCCTTACAATTAACTCTGATACAAGAAAAAATAGGGCTTGATGTCAACAACTTATGACTATCAAACTTCCCATGAACAACATACCCTTGAATTACTTGTTGATGTAGCACTTCCACAACCATTTCAGTGCACGTACCTTGAACACCTGGTAGGTCCTTTGCCACCTCTTTTTCTACTCACAAGTACTTCTACAACTTTAGAATGCTTGCATCTTTAATTGCTCAAACTATCTCTATCAATCCCTAAGCTACTCCAAAGGTGTTTGATCTTAGGTCTTCAACAAGGTACTTTCTAGCAATTCTTTGCTACCCCACAAATCATTGCACATAAGGTCTTCAAATCTGGCCTCTTATCATCCCTCCAACTACCCTTTGATGATTGAACTTATGGCTTATAACCAACCCTCCCAACTATAGTTTTCCATGTCAACTTACTATACTTAGGGCTTCTATTACAGCTGTCCAAAACTTATATGGACAAAACTTATACAAATACCATCACCTAGAAGCCATCAACATAAAAGACAAGTCAACATACATTGCAATGAAGCATGCTCACCCTTACAAGGTCTTAATCCTGTGACAATAGGTTGATATTTTTCAGCCCTCTTAGGACACCTAAAATGGCTACACTTATTCCCTAAGCTATGCCTCCAAACCTCTTGTTCAAATTTTCATACCTCAAAATTTGGCACCTCCCTTCTTTGTTGTGTCTCCTAGAACCTTGGTCCTGTATTACAACTATAACACAGGTCATATGACCTTTGTCCAAGACTCCTACAAGGGACTCGACCCTTCTTTAACACAAAGAAAAGACTCAGCCTTATCTTAGAGATAGTTTTCCCAAAACCATAGAAAGAAACTCGGCCATCAACTCTCCTAACTCGACCTAACCAGAACTTAGAAAAGAGACTCAAACTTCATCCTTCTTCACATTCGAGCTCAGTTCCTTTAAGTCTGTGACACCTCAGACTTATCTTTTCTTAGATCAAATTTCTCTTGGATGGATGAACAAATGATCTTGCCTCACTTCTTCTTATAGTGTCTATGAGGGTAACAATTAGCCCTCAAGGGGAATCCCTCTAGCCCAAAATAACTTGAACTATGTTGACAAAACCACAGCTATTATTAGAAATGAGATTTATTCCATTTGTTTAAGTCACCCCATTGTAGCCTTAGGTCCCCCTTAGTCCATCAAGGGCACCCTCATGCAAACAATGGATAAACAAATAATTTTCCGCTTGGGTCTTTCCCAATGCTTTGGGTACAAAGCCCAGCACTCAGGTACATTTCCCACAAACCACTTTTGTGGGTCAAATCCTCACAAACCCAATACTCTAGGGTTGTGGGAGTACCTCGCAAGCTACACAAATAAACAATCAATGCTAGAAATTACTCATACACCATGAGATTATGTGTTGAAAATCAAGTTTTACAAGTTCACAAAGTTTCTACAACAAAGCATAGTTTATATATAGATAATATGAAGTTATTAATGCATACCAACTTCCAACAATTTATCATATGTTGGTACAATATTTTCCTTCAGGATTATCACAAGCTAGGACTCTTTAGTTCTCTCTAAATTTTAGCTAGGGAAATCAAAACAAGCTATCATCCCACCATATATCAAGCCATAAGAATTAACTTTGAGTTATAGCTAGGAGTTATGCCCAAGCAATGTTGGTTCCTCCGTCAAAGCTCCACAACTAGCTAATATACACATTGGCAGGACCTCTTTGGCACCTACACTTACATCACACATGTGCAAGAGATAAAAATATAGTCTTCCACTATCTCCTCCACATCTAGAAGTCCAAGTAGTTGTAGGGTTTCCAATGTCACCAACCCTAGTTTTATTCTATCATCAAAACCACAAGAACAAGTTCTTCCTTTGCTTCTCTATGGTTTATCTCAAAGCAACTTTATGATTTTGGAGTTCGGTTTTCTAGGCTTTAACTTAAATCTATATTTTCTATATTTTGTTTTTATAGGTTCCATATTGGAACCTATAAATATCATTGTACTTAGTAGTGATCACATTGACCTACTTTAGTGGACATTAATGAAATTATCTTATCTCAAGCACTGGATGTCCTTGTTATCATAGGGAAAACCTTAATCCTAATACTTTCCTTGCATTGACATAAGAACCCCAATGCACTAAAGGAGTGTGAATTACAATAAAGAATAGATATATATAAATGATACAACTTTGGTGAAGCTCTCATATCTTATAAGACAAGATCAATGTGATTGTGAATGAATGAAAATACTCTCTTGTCCATTTATATATAGAATAATTTATGAAGGCCAACAATAGTAAAGTGGACAAGGTCCATAAACAACCATCTTAAGAAAAGTAAGTAATTATTAGATAGGCCCACATTTATAGTGCTCCAACTCTAAAGTGATAGATGTCAACTTCCAAGACAAGCACATCCATCAAGCAAGGGTTCCAAGGTGAGCAGTCAAAACGACAGGGTCAAGTGCTCTCCTCATGAGGTATTTAATGCATCAATTTTACCTCTTAGGCTATGCACTCATTTATGTCCACCATGCCTTCATGAATGCTTCTCAACCCAAGCATACTATAATCAAGCACAAACTTCCATGTAGCAACCAATTCATCCTATACTATTTGTTACCTCCCAAATTATATGTGATGTTAAAATCCATAATCCACAAGGTACAACTTGAGGGAAACCTCTAGGAGGGTCACCATTTTCACCTCAACATCCTATCCCCTACTGCTTTATGTTTCCTCTCCTCTGGCTTAAGGAGGGTATTCCCCATTAGGTTTATGAAGACCAAGAAATGAAGCACAAGGTGAAGTTGAGAGTAGGATTAGTAAATATGGTTTGGAATTTTTTGAGGTTTTTTTATAATAGGTGATGGAAGAACATTAAGATTAGTTCTAAATCCAAATAGGGTAATGAAGTCAAGGTGAACCAAAATGGTAAACGAGGTTAAGAAGAACTTAGAATACCCTCAAGGGAGTTGGCGTATTTCCTTCAAAGATTAGAGTGAGGGATTAAGATTAAAAGAGACCATGTAATTGGTTGTCTAAATAGACAAAAAATGAACTTCAAGGTCTACAAGAAGAGGCCTTAATGTAAGACAACGTTCACCCTCCAAATCAACTATGACTTGATAATATTACTTAATACTTCAGTTAAGGAACCATAAAGAAAAAAAAGCATGATATCAAGTACTCACCAAATCAAGAAAGGAAGAATGATGAAATACCCTAAGCTTATTCCTTCCACGTGGCAAAATGCTACCCCTCAATGGATCAATTTGAAAATCTTGTAGAAGGATTGAGAAATTTTACTATTAATCTTCATGCACCAAATGGAACCAAGTAGGAAAAGCTTCGAGGATTGAAAACATTCACCACAAATAAAGAACCTTTAACACCATAAAATCTCCAAGAAAGATATATCCATTAGGTTTCAAAAGGAGAGATGTCACAAGTATCCAACCATGAGTACAAACGAAAAGGAGCAACTCTTTATATAGATGATATTCTAAACCTAATTTACAATGAAATCATAATTTCTCATGTCATTCCTTAGATCTAGTCTAACAAAAATAAAATATAATTAACTAACCTATCCCAACATTAAAATAATGGTGGTAAAGCCACATGTGCAATGAATAAGATGAAGTAAAGCCCCAAAAAGGGGTCCTCTTGTCCAAATAAAGGTGAATGATGCCCCATATAGTTTCCCAAGGATCTCTAGCATGATTATATGTTCCATGAATCTCTCCAAGGTGCAAATTAATCCTCCCAAGATCCCTCCAAAGAGGTTGAATGGGCCTCTAAGGTCAAAGATGTCCTCCAAGTCAAGAATACAATCCTCCAAAGTGAACAAAACCATACATTATGCAATATAATGTTCCAATACCTCCAAATATGTCTCGAATGAGATCCCATGGTCATATCCTAGGTCAAGGAATCTCCATGAAGCATGAGAATGACTTTACAAGTCAAAAAATTATCCATTGATACCCCCAACCACCATAGTGACGTCTAAATGCAAGGGAAGTGCCTCCAAAATTAGTATAGTAAGGTAATGTCCAAGTCATGATGAGTTCATTCAAGTGGGTGCCACATCATTTATTTAATGTCCAAGTCACTCAAGTGACCCTTTCCAAGACCTTACATGCTACAAATATACCCTCGTAGCTATCATAACATCCACATGTGTGGGTTAGCCTTTACAATAGGTGAAAACTCAACTCAATAAATGACCAACTAAGAGAGTGCTCCATTTTCTTTCATGTTGCATGTCAATAGAAAGTCCAAGTGTGAACAACACACCCAATAATGCTTAGGGGAGTGTGATATGTTCTTAGGGGAGAACGTGAGTCGCCCCAAAAAAAGTGAAAATTTCCCATCAAAATTGTCATGCTCATCAAAATTGCATGTTGAAACCCTTGTTGAAATGAGGGATAAGACTACCTAGGGCTCAAATCTCTCCTTCTAAATGCCCCAATTCCCCTCATTCAAATAGGTTCTCCTCCCAAACAGGCAACCATGCCCTCCATATGTGCTTCTTGAAGAATTTCTCCATGCCACATAGGTCTCCTAAGTATCAGTTCAAGGTATATCTATCCATAAGTAAGCTATCTACGATGTGTATATCTTGTTATAGCACAGTCTCACACTTCTTGAGCTAAAGTCCCAATGATCAAGTGTGTTAAACCCAATATACCTTAGAGGGGACCACCATCACCTCACTATCCCCCTTCTAGCTAGCTCTTATTTAGCTCCAGGGGGGTGTTCTTCATGGGATAAGATTGCTAAGCTTTGATAGTTCTAATATTTGGGTTCTAGGGTTACTATGAGTCAATCCAAAGTTAGAGTCTCAAATAAGTTTCATGAACACACAAAATCAAGGAAATTCCATATTGTATTGGAAAAGAAACTCTAGCAAAATGATTTTAATGATTATAAAGAAAAATAGGCAATGGAGGATAGAATATGATTTCCTTAGCTCGTCAAGATACACATACACACACACACATATATATATTTTTTTTTTTGGGTGGGAGGGGGCGGGTGTGCATATGGAGTCAAGGAGCTAAACAATTCTAGGGTTTCCTTGGAGTGACAACTAGATCCAAACAAGTGAGGAAAAATAAACTTACCCTATGGTTTTATATCTAGGTTCTCAAGTTTTCAAGATGTCTAAGGGAAGGAAAAAATCATCTCCATTCCCCAAATGCTTGGAGGAAAGGGTTTAGCTCAACAAGGAACAATGAAGCAAATGCAAAAAAAATTAACTCAACTTATGAACATTCATCCCATGGAACATAATACCAAGATAAAACAAATAAGCTTACTTCACTATTAGTCATCCAAGATGCACCATAAGCATCCATGAAAAGAGATCTCATCACTTCATAATTTCATGAAAGAAGAGTTCCTCAACTTATCCATCCATGGCCAAATGGTAAAAGAAAACAAATTTAGGAATTTCAGACCTCCTAAGGAATTTCTCCCCCAAATCCAACCATGCTAAAATGAGAGGAAGTGCACCTCTATTTATATAGGAGGTGTTCAAGAATCAACTTCCCTCGTATTAAAATAATAATTTTCTAAGCTAACATATCATAAATTAGCTTATGGAGGAGAAAAAAACCCTCATCTATAATTAATTAATGTAAATTACATAAAATAAGGGCAATTATGCCACATGTACAAAATTTAGGGGGCATAAGCCTTTAAATGCAATATTTCTCAACAAATGAAGGGAAAAGGGAGGGTGTTGATTTAGAAATCAACCTCCAAAGGCCTTTCAATGCATAAGGAACCTTCAAACCTACCATTAAAGGTCTCCAAAGCAGGCACACAAACACAATGATGCCAAAAAAAACGTTGTATTATCCTTCAGGATACCATAGGCTAACCTCCAAAGGCTCTCATACAACACCTCAAGTCTTTCCCCATATGTAGACACTTCCAGCCCACAAAGGCTCTTCTAAATTCACTTGCCCCATAATTCATAACAACAATGGTTAAGAATGCATATTTGAGGGCTCGAAAAAGCCCTTCAAGGCTCGTGAACAACATTATAAGGATCTCAAGGGCTTCTTTTTCTCCCTAACCTAAGCATACCCCACCAAATTATCCTCCAAGTCTGGCCTCAAAATATCAAAGTGCAAAGTCCTATACCTGTATGTTTAATCACCATGAAAGTGATACACATCAAAAAATAAATGTGCATATGTTGGTATCTTTGGAATTGGTGCGCTGAAGATTAACTTGAGAAACAACATCCCTTTAACTTTCTTTAGTTCCTCATCAACACTGCTTGCAATAAAATCACTATCTATTATGACCAGAGGGCTTCTCATCATTTGCACTGGAATGCACAAGAGATGGCTTCTCAATGCTAATTTCTTCTCATTTTTCGGTCTCTGTTCCAATAACAACACCTTGAAGCCCCACAATATCCCCATCTATGTATTCCCACTATATAGGTAGGCGCTACAACTTCTGTATGGTTTTCCTTTCTAATAACATCACGATCTAAATTTCCTTCAATGTATATTCCAAAATCTTGTTGAGAAAATATGCCTCCAATGGTATAGCTATTAGCTAGGAGTTTACCTCTTTGTGACTGTAGAATATTTCTGTTTGAATGTTTCACTGTCCCTCTATCTCAAACTCAAGTTATCTCTTGTTCAAGGCATCATCAATGATACAAGGGACATATTTTTCAACTTAATGAATATTTTCATTCAGGAAGCTAATTGACTTGACACTCCTAAACTTCCTTTGCTAAAAATTTTCACCCAAATCTTTGCTTGACACCATTCTTTATGCTTGAGGCCTAAATTTGCACATGAATTCTTCAAAGCAAGTATAGATTCCTTGAAACTGCTATAGGAGTTACTTCCTCAATTAACATAGAAAAATCCTTAACTTCATTCCTTTTGTCATCAAAATGGTTATCTAAATCAATTATCCAAGTTTCATTTATGGTTTGATCAATCCTTAAATGGAAGTCAAGACTAGAAACCCCCTATGTTCATGAATATCATCGATGACCATGGGGTAATTAGCCTGCACTTCATCACATAGATCTGCAAAAGCACCAACATACTCTGCTATTTGCATTTCATTTGTTACAAATTATGTTCTACACTATTTTTTACCGCATGGATCATAAGTGTCATAGATGGGAGGGCCCCCAAGATGAATCATATATTATTTGGGATGACTTTGTGCCAACTTCCATTCAATGACTTGAGGAACGTTTAATGTCTTTACCAAAGGGGATCATCCGTAAACATTGTCTCCATCCCTTTTACTCATAGTTCAGCGACATTCCTTTTCATGAGTATTAAGGTCCTTGTAAAGTTGACTCTCGACAGAGTCTTCATCAATTTTTATTAAATACAAAATTTTAATTGCTTTATTATCACAACTTGGAGTAGCAACAATCTCATCCAACGTTGTACCATGCTTGGTCTCCTCGTGAGGTTTTTATTCATAATCCTCATCATTGTTAGGAATATAATCAAACAACAGGGTATAGGATCTATCACCAATATGCATCCAATTCAGTGGTACAGTGATTTCTTAAATTCTTTGACATCGTGGCCAAAGGTACAGTCCATATCATGGTGCTCTTCTGGGACAACAAGCACACCATCATGATCTTGTGTGCCCACCAGTGCCAACTTCACCAAATTCATGGTTTCTTTCTTCATCCATAACAATTGCAAAATCATCTGTCTTCTTGGTCTAGGACATAATTGGCTCCAATTAAGGCATGAATATTTTCTTCCTTTTAGGGTTGCCAGCAACCCATTTTTTTTGGCACAACTAGCATATCATCAAAGTTTAAAGTCCCAGCATCTGAATTTTCATCTTTTGAAATTTGCAAATCAGAGCTATCATTGTCTTTATTGGGGACAAGAGAATCATTTTTTCTCCACAGTGCCATAAGAGCATCCATATACCCGTGAAATCAAGGTAATCTTCTTCTTGATTGTGGTAAATTCCATTTTCAATATCTTCATGTTTCTCAGGCAAATGGGTGACCTCCTTTTTAAGCACCTACAAGTATGGTGTAAATGATTTCAGAGTAAGTCCAAAAGCTAACACTCCCTTTTTAAGAGGAAACTTTTTTCGCCAACACTAGTCTTCTCCCTTCACCATGGAAAATTTTAGGGGCTAATATTCACAGGTGGGATTTCATCTTAATTTTTAAATGCACAAATTTTATAGTCTAAAATTATTTTACCGTAAAAATCACCAAAATTTTATATATACTATATAAAATCCTTATAAAGTTGAATGTTTTCACAAAAATATTGCTAAACATTTTATAGTTTTCATATTAAGGACTAATAAGATTCGCCAAGGTGTTTAAACTTTTAGATAAATGTCCATCATTAAATTTTCCCTGCCCTTAGCATCTCAAACTTCCTCTTTGTTAGGGGGTTCACCAAAATGCCAACAATTTAGGAATATAATAATGCACTAAAACACCCTTCTGTATCCTATCCCTCAAGAACTAACAATGGATGCCAATATGTTTTGAGTGTTCATGGAACATACGATTCCTGGAGATTCTGATACAACTTTGATTGTTACAATACACAACTTTCAGTTCTCTGAATATCTGAACCCAGCTAATATTTTGTGATGCCAAGCCACCTCACAACTAGCTATACATGTTCCTATATGCTCTACATTCATTAAACTAAGTGCAGTTCCTGCACACTTTTTGTTAAACTAGGATATCGTACCATCAAATTGAAACAAAAAATGGAAGTGCTATGTTGAGAATTGACACCTCCAACCCATTCCAAATCACAAAATCCATGGAGTAGTAGTCCATCATCTCCCGCATACCTGATGTTGCAATGAACCATGTCATTCAAGTACCTAAGCACATGCTTCCCAACGACCCAATGGGTCAATTGTGGAGAAACCGTAAACTGAATTAGGGAACACATATTTGGCATGGTATTTACAAGATACACTAATGATATAATCTTATGACCCTACAATGTACAGTCAACCACATTAACATTCTCATCATAAGTAAGATTCAAATTTGGTTCCATGGTTGTAGCCAAGGGCTTGCAATCATGCATCTGATTCTCTCCAAGATGTCTAAAGTGTACTTCCTTCACTCAAGGTAGACTTCTCCTAGAGCCTTCCAATCCTCCCACTTAAAAAAAAAGTGGTAGACCAATATCCTTCATATTAATTTCATGGGCCAAAGTATTTAGAAACCACATCATGAGTTGTTTAGGACTTCTTACAATGATGATCAGATCTCCATACGAGATGAAAACAAGTGGATCAGGTCCATAAAAATGACAAAGATAAAAATCTACGAGACCTTATCCATCCTAAAATACCAAATTCATAGTGCAAACAATAGCCCACAGAGGACCTCCAACAAATTATGAACCATGCATGTCAAAACCTCTAGATTTTGAAGCAAATCCCTCAACAATGTCTACTCCATGTTTTTCATATAATCCTCTATTAACTAAAGCCTAGAAAAAGAACCTCATCAAGGTAAATTCTCACTTTCAAGGAGAGTCCAAAAACTCTATCCTCATACTCAACACTCCCATCCATTGCAATACTAAAATCAAGTAGTGTTGTGTCAATGCTAGAAAGCACACCCAACTTATTGCTAGTGTGTACAACTACTACATATCATCAAGTAACTTGTATAGGCCACGATCTTGGACATATTTTGAGAAAGTCTTCAAATTTTCCAGGCAAAAATCGCTAATAATGTGTTGTTGTCCTTCAAATGTATCTCTACATTTAAGATCTATCATAAAATAAATTGAAAGAATATTTTTCTTCAAACCAAGAGTAAACAAAACATCATTCAACTCTATGATGGCATATGAAATGCAATGGAACTCAATTCTTTCATATGATATGTAGCATCATCACCTAACTCCACACTCATTCCTCCCCAATGCTCCTGAAGTTTGTTGAATAGTCTCTTGTCATAGGTCATATTTCTTAATGCCCCACTATCCACATGCCACCCAACACTTGATATATTATTGGGAGATAAACAAGATACCATTGAGAAGGCAGCATCAAGTTGGGATGTCAACTCATCCACTCTTCCAGAGAAGCCTACACTCTTTGCAACCTATTTTTTCTGCTTGACCTTCCATTCTTCTTCAAAAATTGGTTGGAATAATGTCCCTTATGGGAACACATAAAACATTTCACATTACAAAAACCATCCTTCTTACCTTAGCTTCATTCTCTTTTCTTATTGTTTTTCTTCCCTTATTTCCCTTCAACATCCTCTTAATGAGGGCTAGGCTCAAACCTTATCTCTTCATGCACAAAGTCATCCATGAACTTATCAAAAGAAGGTGAATTATCAAAAGCATGAACACCTTGGACTAAGGGTTTCCAAGATGAAGAAACCCCCTCACGAAAATGGGCACCAACACTGCATCATCTACATTTTTTCTTATGACAACCATGTGACTTTTCAATTGAATGATCCTTTCTAGATAGCTAACCATTTTATCAGTGTTACTCATGTGGATGGGTGAAACCTTGTTTATCAAGAGCATCTTCATAGAGACACTTTCACTCTGGTATAATATGAACAAAGCATCATGTCTCCTTTTCGGTCTTCTTCTTTGCAATGGAAGTGATTAAATGACACTTCATTGAATCAAGAATGATTTTATTTGCCTTGACTAACTTCTTATTATGCATGGCCAATAGTGTCGAAATGGTAGGCCCAACAATAATTTTCAATATGCTCTCAAAGCTCAATCTCTTCCAATATCAATTGCACCTTGTTGTTCCAAGGTGTAAAATTGGAAGAACCTTCCAACTTGTCACACTATCTAAGATTGGGAGTGGTCATCCATATAAATTTGAATCAACTTCAAAGTAACTAAAAATCAGAAATAAATAAAGTAGAATACCCTTCTAAAGTTCGAGCATTTTTTCCCAAGTTCACTAGGGTTTCAAACCCAACAACCTATAATAATTGAAACATCTCTCCTAGGTATGCAAAAAATGACCTACCTTACTCCTTTTTAACCAAGAGAGTGATATGAGTCAAATATTTTTTGATATTATGTGGAAATTTTAAAAAAATTCTCTTAATGCAAATTCATAATTTCACCTCAACCTTGAGGTTCCCCAAATCTACTTCTTGTGAAGTTTCAACCATAGGTCTGAATCTGACATATAAACTATGTAGTTTATATTTAAAGGGAACAATTGTACTTAATGGATCAATGTTTTTAATGCTTAGGGAAGAAATCCCAACATATAACATGTTTGAAAGTTAGTTATAGTAGATTTATTATAGTAATAAGTTTGCCCAGTTAGTTTTCCTATATGATTGTCAAATCACTCAACACAATCAACTAGTTGTTCATGGTAAATCGATAAACAAAACTTCCCTAGAAAATTACTCTTTCACCATGAGAGATTATATGTTGAGATACAAGTATGAAAGTTTGGACTACAAAGGACATGTTGTATGTACATAAGTGAAGTTACTAGTGATACCCCTCATATTGGTATGAGTGGTAAACTGTGATTTTCATGATATGAAAGGTACTTTAGGGGTAACTTTCAGGGATGATAATGAGCTTGAGATGCATACCATCTATTGTTTCTTGATGATAATGCATCTATGCTTGGAGATAGTTGGTGATTGTGGATATTTTCATACGTTGGTTCATCTTGATGGTTATACTCTATGCTTAGATGATGGTGATGACATGTTCTTAGGTGCTATGATGTGATATTAGTGTTTAACATCACTTTTGAATTAACTTTCCTATGGTGCTAGTTCCTTGTTTCATGACATTACTCCTTGCTTCTTTGTATATATTGATTATATATGACTCTTCTAGAGGAGTGCTCTTGTACTTCAAATGTTTGTTGCACACTTACGATAATGCTTGGTAAGATAGACAATTGTATTCTTAGAGCACCCACCTCCTTCAAGTTTTTTGGAGTGCCATAGAGTTTTGATGATGTTTGATAATATATGATATTTTATGGATCACTCGAGCTCTTGAGATGTCTATTTTGTTCCTAAAGTGATCTTAAATGTAATAGACACTCATTTTCCTAGAATTCCCACCTTGTGCATTTTGGAAAAATAGGGTTTTAGGGCTAGCATGATTGATGGAATCACACTTTATGGGAAGCACCCTCTACAATTTTATGCATTTATCATTGTTTTTCAATACTCAACACAATTTTCAAGTGATTTTTTTCTATTGGATGGAGATATATGGTATGGAACTTTGGAAGTAGTGCCCTTGAGCTTTTAGTGTCTATTGAGGTCCTATGATGATTATTTATTCAATAAAAAATCCTTATGGTGGAGTGCTCCACTATGTCATGATATTTTGGGTTTCCATGCCATGGTTGGAGGGGCCAACCCAATCATTGTTCCATTGATTGAATTTTTTGCGAAAGTGCTTGGCTCCATATTTTGATTTTGAGGTTGAGGTTGCACTTTTGATGACTATACACTTCTATCTCATGGAGCACTCCCTTGTTTGCACACTTGGGGAGGAATTTCTCATGGATTGAGGCCATTGGATATTGGTTGTTGCATGTGTTTGAGGTTTTGGTATTTGATGACTCGGAACTTGATCTATGGTGTCTATTCTATCATACTTAACCACCTATCTTAAAATTTATTTCATCTACCTTGATCTATGGATGGTTACTTGATTATGGAGCCATTTGTGCCACTTAGAGAGCTTTTGTGCAACTCTATCAAGGTTGTTTCTTGGAGCTTGAAGCTTGAAGCTTGATTGATTTGTCACATTTTACTTGATACACATGTTCCTACACCACATTTGTTGGGGTGTCCAGACTCATGGGGAATCTATTTTATCTTCCACCACTACTTTTACCTTGGGATGATCATGCTTCATGGAGCTACTTGATCATAGATGCCACATGTGGATGAAGTTGGTTACTTGCACATCTAATCATGGATCAACTTGTCTACCTATGGAGGTGGTCACATATCTTGTACACTTAATGCTAGCTTCACATGTGGGACACATTTTTTGATTTTCCTTACACCCTAGCTCAGGTCTATGGCTTACCAAGAACACAAACACTCTAGAAGTGCACAACCATGAACAAATTTGCACAACAAAAACATAACAAAAGTGAATCAGTGAAAGTGCAAAAGATAAATATGTGGCCCAAAACTTTTCTTATTAGTTCATCAATAAGAAAATAATAGGGCTCTCGTACCAAGGATCATGGCATTTTTACAAAACCTAGATATAAGACTACTAGGGCTTGAGGTCAACTCCCTTTGACCCTCACTCCATCCGAAACAAAAAAACAAGGAACAAATTCTTGACTTATTTGCTATAGAGGTCCTTCATTACCAACCCTTTCTGTCTTATAGTCCTTGATGTGCCTTGTTGTTCTTTTCCTCCAATAACCATAGAGAAATAACTCCTTTAACACCTTTGTCCAATCAACTTCTCACATTGAATTAGGTCCTTAAAACTTACTACACAATCAACCTCAGAATAAAAACTACTCATAGTGGACTTTGTCCTTCAAGATCATTACATAATCAACCTTCAAACTAGTTATTCACCTATCCTTTGATGAAAAAACTTCGGAAATAAACCTTTGCAATCATCTCTAGTTTAACAATAGACCTTTTTCCACCTTTGTTTGTTTTTACTGAGGCTTGAGGCTACTGGTCCCTATGCCACAATATTTATGAGGCCTTTCACTCCTCAAACTCACTATTTGTGGCCTCCTTAACCACCTGTGGTTTATTTTGAGGATTCTAGCCCTTTTTCTAGCTATTACACACGTCTTTCAACCATCATGTCATAGCAAATTAGGGCTTTGACCCTCTCTCAAGGTACAAAAATAAAATCAGCATAGACTTTCCAATAGACAGAGATGAGATTCTCCACAACTTTCCTTATTGGCACAAAAATTCATTTCCAACAGACCAGACTTTGAAGGAGTAACTCGACCTCCTTCACTAGATAAGCTCTTCCTTAAATCTAAAAAAATATTCCCTCCTTGGGTCTGTGTCATCTCCACTAGGGTTAAGTTTTATCGCAAGATGAGTTCTAACCTTGTTGATACCTCTCCTTTGGTCTCTATTGTTGTTGCTACAACACCCCACAAAATTTTAGCCCACATCTAAATTTTAGAGCCTATTTCTCTAATTTTTCTAGTCCCTTTTGGGAGAAATTTCAATTGTTGTCTTTTGGCATGGGAAGCATCACACATCACAAAATCGGAGTTATGGTTCATTTCAAGGGGTAAATTTGGTGGAAATTATTCCTATTTATCATATAGACATTTATTCTACTCATTCCCAAGGTTTTATGCATTGTCGCACAAGTGTCGTCCCTATCAATGCAAAGTATATCTTAAGTGTTGCACTTGGAGGAGGTTGTTGTTGCTGTCGCATTGAGGGGACCAAGTTGTTCTTGTATACTGAGTGTTCAATGTTGTGTCATCAATTATTCTCAGTGTGTGATCATGTTCAAATCTTATCCTTGCTCACTTTCACCTCATTGATCCCATACTTAGTCAAATTTTGAAAATTTCTTTCTCGATCAAGTTGACTTCACTCAGCCTGCTAGAACTGCACACTGTGCAGTTTCAACCCTAAAGCTCAACCTTTTCCTCTTGGAACTACACAATGCATAGTTACTATCTCTAAGGATTGTCCATTGTGTAGTCTCAATTCCCAACCCTAGCCCCTTGAGCTCCACAATTGCGTAGTTCATCATCCAATCAACCTCCTTTTGTGTACTATGTAGTGGAAAGCCTCAGGCTGCCATACTTCCTCCTTGAGCTACACAACTGTGAAATCCCTAGGCTTCTTTCTCTCCTATACCATGCAGTGGGAAACTTCAAGTCTCAAGACTGCCTCACTGAGCTCCTCAACTACATATTCATCTTTCCCATACCTCTAGAACTACACATTGTGTAGTATCAAGCCTTAGTCCTCCACTCCTAATCTCCAGAACTATACACTACACAATCCCTGAGCTTGCCTCTTAGTCTAGCACCCATTTCTAGCCCAATCAATGATTTTTGTGAAGCATGTTAGACTAGGAATTTTTCAGACTGATGTCATCTTGTCATGAGTGATTTTTAGTTGTAGGTATTATATCTTGTCATGACAAGATTATGATAAATGAGAAGAAGAAGGATACCATGCTAGAATACACCTATGAATATGAAAAGATAAGTTGACCATGAACAAGAAGATGGATGGACACTAGATTGCAACAACAATTGGAAGATCAAGATCACGGTGGAGACTCCCTATCTTCAAGCCTTATGAAGGAGGAACAAAAAGATCATGCACCATCTCCCAAGAAGATAAAAGGATAACAACATGAAGAATGCCTTGACATCGCCACATCACCATCAAGTCCATGTCATTAGTGTCAAGTCATGTCTTTTTAAGATGTCACTTCAAGGTGTCAAATGAGTCATCATGTGACACACCATTTTTGGAAGTAATTATGTAATTTTTGAATATTATAATAAATATAATGTAAATTGGAAGTCCAAGAGTCATCCATAGAATGTAAAAGGTCATGTAGATGTCAAAGAGTCATGAGGCTATTCCAAGGGTCACAAGGGAGGTGCAAAGTCACCCCATTTGTTACATATACACCCTCATAGCTCAAGTAAAAGTATTTTCACCTTGGCTCCTCCAACTAGGAATTAGAGAGGAATATAGTTCTTTTGACGATCACGTGTTAGCTCTAACGCTCCAATATTGGAGCTAATGGTGTTCATTGTAGAGATGTATCTTGGAACTTTTGCTTAATACTTGAATCTCATTGAGCCAACACACTTTCATGCGTATGTCATAAATGTTGTAAGGTTGTTCTTTGAATGTTTGCGATATATGTTGTTTTCATCTATACTAATGAAATTGAATTGTTTGATGGCTTTGGTGCTTATCTTATTGAAGGTGTGTTGTATTTTTTTTAATGCTTGTTGCTTCTATGTGAACTACTTCTCTAGTTGATCAACAACTCTTTCGTATATATTTATCTATGTATCTTTATTAGGTTAGTACTCTTACTCTCCTCTTATAGACGCACTTTTATTTTCCCTTCGGTGAAAGAACCTTCATACATTCTACAACTGAACATTCCACAAGGCATATTCACTTGTTCATTCAAAAGTACATGTACATTACTCTCTTGCGCTAACCATCACAACCAAGGAAAATCTTTAAGAATCATGGCAGTGGGGCCATAATTCTAGAAGGGATCCTATTCCAAACAATGTGAAGTCTAATTGGGACTTTTCATCAGAGAGACCCCCTTGCATGTTGGTGGGATCCAACACTATTACCAAACTCTCAGATAAATAGATCTGCAAGTTTGTCTTAGTTGCCCCCTTTCGCCCATCAAAGGTGCCCTCCACAATAATTAGAATAAACAATAAATATATTTGGATCTCAAGCCCATGACTTTTCTTCCAAAACCCATTGCAGGACACTTTGCCCACAAAAGTCCATTTTTGTGGGTTTTCTCCACAGAAACCTAGTACCCAAGGCTTGTGGGAGTACTTCCCAAGCTACACTTTTCAACACTCCTTATTGAGGTACTTCCATTCCTCAGAAGTAACTCATCAGGAACACAATCCCAATCTTTTACATCCATCGTGGCAACATATATTCAAGAATGAAAAACATGTTCCTTGGAAGTGTCCCTACCACTAGAAGCCTCTCACTTCTTCTTATCATAATAGGTATTCATTCCATTCCACGGTTCCTTCTTTCCCACAATAGAAGTCTTCTTACTTTCCACTAACCATGCACTCTTCTTGGGTTGTGAATTCTCCCTTTGAACCTACAAACTATTGAGAGTTAGTAGCTTGGGAGGTAGTCCAAGCCTTAGGGTTTAGGGTTTGGAGGTTGGAGTGCCACAAAAGCACTTTGTGGGCTTGGAAATCAAGCTTGGGGTTTTCTACGCATCGATATGGGGCCAAAACCATGACGAATTTGAGTTATTTGACACATGGAGGTGTTAGAGGACCCTTAGAGGGGAAAGGGTCAGAAAACATCACTTGAATTGAAGTTCTCTATCATGAGATATTATTTTTTCTATGTGCCTGGTGGGTTATTTTGTGAATGAGTCAGGTCGGCTTGAGGTAAATAAGCTCACTAAGGAAGTCCATTTCAGCCCTTGAGGAAAGGTATAAATGTGTGGAGGTAAAAGACATCATTCAAAGTGCATATCTTATAGTGACACATCAATCTGAGGTAGCTCCAGTACAAGAAGAAGGTTGAGGGTGAAAAGGACTATCTGAAGTTTGATTTTGTCTTTTTCAGGGGTCGAGTTAGAGTAGAGAGGCTGCCACATGCCTTAACCAAGTTTTGGGTGCTTGTGCATGGGTTTTGGAGGGTCTCTCCTCCCTGTTTTTGTAAGCTAATATGTAAAGGTAATTATAGAAGGGACAAGCCCCATTCAGGACCATAAGAAGCATGTCATGAGGTTATTTTAGGGCTAGAAATAGGCCTAGGCACTGGCATGTGGGAGCAGAGGATAAATGGAGGAAGGGCCCAACTTCATTTTTGGAGAAGAGACGTTTGACTGTGATTGGTGGAAACCCTCCTGCCCTATGTTTGTCTTCATTGGAGTAGTGCAGGAAGACAATAGTGGGAAGAAGTCACTTAGTAGCTGAGGACCATTGGTGGGAAAGAAGACTCAAAGTGTTGTGGCCTTGAAGGACTAAGGAGAAGGTAGTGCACGTGAAGACCCTATGTGTTGGTTTTAGAAGGAATTATGATCAGCTAGAGGACAGATTGGAGAGCCGATATTTGTGACCTAAAGGAGTTGGTGCTTTCATAGAGGCAGTGTTACATAATAGAATAAAAATACTTGCAATGTGTTCAAGATACGATCGAGAAGTCATGATGGTGCACAACATCAACTAGATGATTAGTGTATCTTATTTTTGATTCTTGTACTATTGGACATATGAGGGATATTGTCCCTCGTACGAGAGCCCTAGACTATTGTAATATTAGTTGATTAATATAATGAAGTTGGGTTGTTGTAAGATTGTGCAAAAAGTTGCGTATAATTTGTGCACTAGTAGATTTATTATTGTATATTGTTATGTTGTGCAAAGTGGTTTTTTGTGATACTTGGATTGATAGCATCAGTGATTGTAAGATTCTAACCTAGACTCCAGTATCATGGAAAAACAATACAAACTCTCAATTGAAATTGACTCCCTCTGAGTCTCAAGAACTTACTTCTTCCCTTGATCTATAGGCTTGCCCTTCATCTTGTATAAACCACTCTCCCTAGCTCCAATAACTACTCCAGTAGAGTTAGAGTCTCTGGGCCTAAGTACCGCCTTCCCATTCCAAAATATCACCGGAAACACCTTCATCTTGATCACTGAGACATACATGTTGCATTTGAGCTTGAGCTCTGATACCCACAATATATCTTGGGCTCATAGTAATCCTTGTTATTCCATCCTAAATGGTACCATACTTGACCCTTTCACATCCTTCTGACTCTTATCACCAACCTCCATATGCAATTTAGAGTCCCATTCAAGGAGACTCTTGAATACTTCTTGTGATCCTATCATATTCTTTGACACTCTAATATGAATGAACCATGCACCCTTGTTAATGGTGCCCTCAAAGAAATGAGAGACTAGAGAAAAGTCCTCTTCAAATCTTCTCGTGAAGTCATCCTACTCGGCTATAGATGTAGCAACCATTGTATCTCTTTCTTCTTCACATTATCTCCCTTCTTTTGACATAAACACTTACTTGCTTAATGACCCTGCTTGCCACATGTGAAACACTTCACCTTTCTCAAGTACCTCTTTGATTTTCCCTTCATCTTACTTGTGAGAGCCACATTCTCTCCATCATACTAATTCTTATGAAGATCCTCATTTCAAAGTTCTTCTTGTTGAATTTCCACGATCTTGGGTCTAGGCTAGAATCTTAAAATCTCATACACTACCAAACCAAGAATATCAACGAGAACTACTTTGCATAGTGAAACAATATAAAGTAGTAAATCACATATGCACAAGTATACACAATTTTTAACAAAATATTGTACAATAATGTACGACCCAATCTTCGTTATATTAAACCAATTTGAATAATACAACAGTCTATGGTATCCAAGATATAATGACAATCTTCGTTGCAGCTTCTATGTCTTATCTTGTCTTGTTAATCCTTCACTTCCATATTGCTCTCTAGTTGTCCCTTAGTCCTTCAAAGGAAAACACATAGAGACTCTAGGAGTGTTTTCACCTAACACTGTTACAAGTCATTTCTACTGCATGTACACGGGCTGATCCAATCTTCTCTTCTAGGTTGGCCAATTCTTGAGCTCCAATCTGCCAATCTAGCAGTCACTTTTGTTCATCAAAGTGTTGCACAGTAGGCACCAAACTTCACCCAGTCTTCAGCTCTCTTCGTCACTTCAATATTTCTTGTATGGGGCTACCCAACACATTGCCCTCCATAAAACCAATGGAACCAAATCATTCACTGTGAAATCTGCTCCTAGGCTAGGCTTTCATCCAGTAAGATAAGCAGTTTGAATGGCTTCCATAGGCTACAACTTGTCCACACTAGGACACCACCTAAACTAGCGTCAAATCAACACTATCTCATCAACATACCTCTAGTTGTGCATAGTGTTGTATATTTTCACTGGTTAGAGCACCCACAGATAATGTCATAGCCCCAGAATTGCTCCAATAGTCACCTAGAAGACTGTGACCTACCTTCCACAAGACTGTCCTTCCTTTGTCGCTCTATATGGCACCTTGTTTCAACTTGTTAAGGACAACAATCTTCACAAAACTCCTCTACAAGACTGCGGCCAAGTCTGCACACAAAGAATAGGTTCATGAAATCATAACTCATGGAAGACAACCCTAAAATGCCACGCACATGTATCTAGATTAACCTCAAGGCATGAAACCTTACTTCATGCTCAGATTAGACCAAAAAAAGGTAAGTATCACCCTAAATTGTGCCCATATTTTCCTTAATTCCTACAACCTACCTCCTGTAGCAGCTTGAACTAATCATAGGTGATTCCTTTCCCTAAAAACATATAGCTTTAAGTCCTTCATCCTCCTTCTTGAGCTCAGTCTGTTTCAGAGAGAATTCTATGAGTGATGTAATTTTTGGATGTGTAAACTCTAATTCACCTATTATTTATACACATAATAGTGCTCCAAGATTTTTTTGAAGAGACATGACATTTGGACCAAGCCGATGGTACTTGTCTATCCAACAATTAGTTGTCAACTTCAAAAATTCATAACTCAAGTTATAGAGCTTTTATTTGAATGATCTTCAAAGCATTCGAATCGCCACACCAATATCTATCACCTAAAATTTTATCATGCTCAAATTATTCATGGCTTTGTCCCAAATCTTATGGGCACAAAAACCCATGCTTGGGTTCCAAGCCCACAAGTGACTCTTGTGGCACTTTACCCTCCAATCCTCGAACCCTAGGGCTTGGAGTACCTCCCAAGATACTAAAAAATCAATACTCCCTCTTAGCAAGGGAGGTAATTCTAAGACTAGGAAGTAACTCATCATCGTCATCACTACTCGTAACACTCGCCCAACTCTTGGTGTTCACCACTGCAGCTATCCCTGAAGCATGAACTACACCTCTCTCAGAACTGTCACTGTCACTATAAGCATCCTACTTCTTCCTCTTATCCTGTATCACTTTACAATTCCTCCATGATTCTTTCTTTCTAGATGTGGAAGCACCCTTTCTTCCCATTGACCACGTGCTCTTATTGGGATGCTAAGTCTCCCTCTGAATATACAAGCGCCTGCTAGAACTTGACTACCTCTAAGCCTTTAGAACTTGGATCTTCTTCTTAGGAACCTGTACCTACTCCTCTAAATCCTTTACCTACACCTGCTTCTCTGGAACTTGCACCTGCTCCACCTGCTTCTCCCCATGATCCATAGGCTCGCCCGTTAGCCTATATAGATCATGCACTCTAACTCCAAGCACAATCCCATCAGAGCTAGAGCCTCTAGGCCTAAGCCTTGCCCTCCCATCCTGGAACAAGACCTAAAACCCCTTCTTCTCGATCATCAAGATATAAATCACACTATATTTGAGCCCTAGTACAAATAATATATCTTGTACCCACATCTCTCATCGTGTCTCCATTCTGAGTGGCAAAAATCCAAATCCTCGGATCTCCTTCTGACTCTTGTCACCCAAAACCATGTGAAACTTTGAGTCCCATTCAAGTAGAGTCTCGAAAACCTCCCATGACGCTGTCATATGTTTCATCACACCACTATCCATGTACCATTCATCATCATCAATAGTACCTTGCGAGAAATGAGAGATCATAGACAAGTCCTCCTCCTCCAATCTCTTGGTGAGAGAATCTATCTCAGTAGAAGTGGCAACACCGACAACCTGCTTTCCTTTCCTCATCATCTCCCTTCTTCTTCAACATCTTGAAGAAAAATGACCCATCTTGCCATAGTTGAAACACTTGACTTTACTCAAGTCCTTCTGCTTACCCTTCATTCATACTACAAGTGCCATATCATCCTCTTAAGCCCTCTTCTTCAGATGAAGATCGTCATCTTGCAAATCTTCCTTAATGAAGTTGTCCCACAGCCTATTCCAATCTAGAAACTTCTCTCTAGCAACAATCCCTTTAATGAAGGGCTTCCATTCCTCCATGAACCCTTTCAAGGTGATCCTCACCATATATGAATCTGAAATAGTAACATCGACGACAACAAGCTCATCTCTGACCTGAGACAATCTCATTAGATACAAAGTCACGCTCTCACCCTGTATCAACTTGGTGGACTTTAACTTATCCTCCAATACCAACACTTGTTTCTTGTTCTTATTCTAGAACAAAGTTTGAAGAGCTATCCACATCTCATGTGTAATGTTCTTCTAAAAAAAATGAGGTATTAGGGAATACTTCACACTATCAAGAACGATCAATATTTCCCTCGTATCCAAATCCTTGTACACTTCCAGATCCTTAGGGTCAGTTGTTTTCTTGATGGCTTTCTCAGAAAACTCCTAGATCTTGTTGACTTGCAAGACCAACTTGATCCTTTCCTTCCATGGACTATAGTTGGACAACCCTTCCAGCTTGTCCTCATACAGGATACCAGCCTACAACTTCGACATTGTCACCTACAATGTGACCAACTCCCTCTTAAGTTGTACTTCACTGTGCACAAATTTGATTCAATGAATTCCAAAGTAACTTAGAGATGCTCCGATACCATGTTGAATTTCCAGGATCTTAGGTCTAGGTTAGAATATTAAAATCTTTGATGCTACTGTAGAAATTATCATTGTAGATCACCTGATAATGCAATATAGTAAAGCAAAATACTTGATCTACTTCTACAAGCAAACTTGCAGAAGCTTAATTGATTTTGAGCAAGATCAAATAGAACACATATAATAGATGAAGAAGAAACAATCACACATGAAAACAGAAGAATACTCTGGCGAAAACCTTAACTGAAAACCTCACTATTTGTATTATCATACAAGTGGAAATATCTCAGCATTACACAAAGCTTTAACTCACAAGCTATCTAGCTCTTAGTACAATCCCTCACTACTTCTCATAGACAGAATAGACAAAACATATGCCTTCCTTCAGTCCTCCAAGCCTCCTATTTCCTTGTGCAGTTTCTCCAGGGTCCTCCAGCTGCAACCTATGTGATTCTCACCTCACACACAACACTCACCTCTGAAATAACTGTGGAATCCTGAAGGAGATAATTCCTTCTGCATGAATGAGTTTCCTTTATAGGAAAATTCCTCCAACTAATAGTACACTATCCCTTCCTTTAATCTCCACTGGGTCTCTGTCTGAACTGACATGCATGAGTTATTTATGAGAGAATATTTAGTTATATGAAGCACACTAGTTACATGCATGCATGCATTAACTAACTGAACTCACAATTAGTTCCTCCAACTGTTTGGAACTAATTTAAATCGACTTAACTCAGTTAACTTAGCTAACTAATTACAACTCAAATACAACTCATCCTTATCTCCTTAAGGGATAACTTCCTCAATCAAAGGGATAACTATTGCATGTCTTCACATAGACTTCATGTTTGATTTTCTCCAACTAATTAACTCAAGATGAATTAATTAATTATTTTTCAAACAACTGCTAAGACCAAATTCGAATTTTAATTCAGGGACTAATTAAAATTGGAATATATCTTGAAATGATGTTTATATTTTTTGCTATTTCCAATAGAGTTGGAGTTTATCCTGAAATGCTATTTATAGCAATGCTATTTTTAGCATTTCTTGTTGCTATTTTCAGTAGCTACCAAACCAAGAATCTCAAGAAGAACTACTTTGCATAACGGAACAATATAAAGAAGTAAATCACATATGCACAAGTATACACAATTTTTAAGAAAATATTGTACAATAATGTATTTGCTATATCAGTTGAAGAATGAAAAATATTTCATTAAATTAGACTTGAGAAGCGGATATCATCAAGTTAGAATAACTGAGGAAGATATTTGGAAGACTGCTTTTAAAACCAAATGGGGATTGTTTGAGTGGTTGGCTATGCCTTTCGGTCTTTGCAACGCTCCAGCTACATTCATGAGAATTATGAATGATGTTTTAAGATCCTTTCTTGATGAGTTTGTAATTGTCTATTTAGATGATATTTTGATATTCAACAAATCATGAGAAGAGCATGTCAAGCATGTGAGGAAAGTGTTGGATGTGTTGAAAAAAGAATAATTATTTATGAAGATGTCTAAATGTGAATTCGGGAAAACTTCCTTAGTGTATTTGGGCCACATAGTTGGAGGAGGTGAGTTGAAGATTGACCCCTCTAAAGTTTTGGTCATTGTGAATTGGCCAATACCCAAATTAGTCGCAAAAGTAAGAAGTTTTTTGGGAGCATCGCATTACTAGAGGAAGTTCATTGCCTCTTCCATAATAGCTCCATGACATGCTTTGACCAGCATGAAGGTTGTCTTCCAGTGGGGAGGAAAAAAACAAAAAGAATTTGATGTTTTAAAATGAAAGATCAGTTCAACCCCAGTTTTAGCATTTCCATATTTGAAACAACCATTTGAAATACAAACAGATGCAAGTGACTATGCCATGGGTGTAGTTCTTTTATAACATGGTAAGCCCATTCCATTTCATTCTGATATTTTTAATGGCGTTGTTATTAACTATCCTACATATGACAAAGAGCTTTACGCATTGGTGCAAAGTGTGAAGAAATGAAAGCATTACTTAATGGGAAAAGAAACCAATATTCACACCGATCATCAACCTTTACAATATTTTCAATCTCAAACAAAATTGCAACAATCAAGGCACCATCGCTGGATGGGATTCTTACAACAATTGCAATTGGTAATTAGGTACAAGACAGATATTTATAACAAAGTTTTTGATATTCTTTCTATACGAGTTGTTAATGTAATCATTTTACTTAAGAATCATTATGTTTTGCCTGAAAGTTATGTTGAACAATACGCAGATGATGCTGAATTTCAAGAGGTATATTCAAACTTGAATCAAGGCCACCAAGTTGAGGAATTAGACTACCATGTACATGATAATCTGTTGTATCATTTGGGAAACCTTTGTGTTCCATAGGGAGAGAAAGTAACTGTCACAAGGGAAGCACACACTTCTCTTATTGTTGGACATTTCGGTGTAAGTAAAATAGTGTAAAATCTTCAAAGGTATTCTTACTAGCCTCATATGCTTGAAAGCGTGTCCCAATTTATGAGAGGTTGTTCATTGTGTGCATTCAATAAGCCTAGTAATATGAAACTAGGATTGTAAACGCCACTTCTAGTGCCTTCACGTCCATGGGATAGTGTTTCTATGGATTTTGTAGGAGGTCTTATTTATCAAGAAAAGGTCATGATTATTTGTACATAGTCATGGATAGGTTCAACAAGATGTGCATATTAATGCCTTGTAAGAAAAAAATTACAGCTGAATAAAAAACTCAACTTTTCCTTCAAAATGTACTTTTCGTAATTTCCTATTTGTTGGGAATTTTTGGTCAAATTTATGGAAATTGATGGACACCAAGTTGAAGAAACGTACAGCCTTCCATCTGCAAACAGATGGTCAAACTGAAGTGGTTAATACGAAAATTATTCATTTTCTAAGAGGATATTGCAGCAAACATCCTAAGTTGTGGGATGAACAGTTACATTATATTCAACATGCTTACAACCAAGAAAAACACTCTTCTACCCTAACTTCACCTTTCGAGGCATGTCTTTGTTATTTACCTAAATCGCCTCTGGATTTCATCTTTGAGAAATATGAGCTATAGATGGACATAACGACATAGACAAAACAAAGAAATTCATTGAGCAAATTTAGTTGATTCACCAACAGTTTAAGAAAAACTAGAAAAGAGCCAAGGAAAGTATAAGGCAAGGCATGATAAGCATCATGTGGATCATCAGTTTCAAGTAGGTGATGAAGTTTGGCTTTACACTAGGAAGGAAAGGCTTCAAGGTGAAGGTAAAAAGATGAAACCAATCCATTATGGTCCATTTAAAATTCTGGAAAAGATTGGTAATAATGATTTCAAGCTTGGTTTGACTTCATATATGAAAATTTATTCTGCTATTAATGTTGAAAATTTGAGATTATATGAACCTCCTTTGATTTGAGATCAAGGAGAAAGTGTACAGATTCCATCAATTGAATATTTTTCTCTAGAATTTGTTGATGAGTTTCAGCAAGACACCATACTTGAGAGAAGAACGAGGTCATCAAAGAGGGGAAATCTTGATTATCTTTGAGTGAGTCTCAAACATACAAATGCATCAAAGGCCAAATGGATTGAAGAGGGAAAGGTGAGGGAACAATACCCTCATATGTTCAATAATTGAATATAATATTTTGGGTTCCAAAAGCTTCCAGTGGGGAGGAGTGATCAGGCGCTCAAATTTATGCTCAAAATCAAAGTTCATAGAATGGAATGTAAAACTATATGGTTGGATATATCTCAACGATATGAATCCAATGCAATTCATTTCATCAAAAACAGAGTTTGGATTCTCCCATAAATGAGTTCTGATCAGTTTGCTAAACATGAAAAATAAGTGCACAGTCAGCAAGTTCAAGTCTCTTCAGCCAATCAGGAGGCGCCAACTGTCACTCTGTCGATGGTCTCACAAATCAGCACATCACATCACATCAACATAAGTTTTCTGTTAAAAATTGTCCCCCGGTCTCGCCGAGATGCAATATGCGATATCACATGGATCACATCACAAAATCGCATCGCAGTAGGAATTCTTGTTAGGAATCACCCTACCCACTCTGATAATGAAATGTTGATAAAACTGGATGCGAAATAGAATAGGTTGCAATGTATGGAATGTTCGGGTTCGACAAATCATCGTAGTTCGCACTTCACAGTAGCAAACAACAAGTTGTTAAGGAATTCCCTAGTCCCGTGTCAATTGCGACAAGCTGATATATACCAGATGCGAAATTCTTATGAACCATGGTGCATAAATTGTTAAGTCCTCCATCGCAAATCGCTTATCACAGTTTCAAAAGTGTGGCATATTATGTATGCCCATTTCTACGCCGATAGTCGATTGCAATGTGTTCCGCCACCGATTGACAATCGCAATTTTTGAAAGGAGTTGTTCTATCTAGCTCTCCACCAACACTCATTGCGATTTTATAATCCACTGGGAAGCATGGCTCTGGTGGCCGAAATGTGGCAAATTTGGTGGATTTCAGGCCGAATTTGATGGTTAGTGGCTAGAAAAGGGGAATTTGTTGAGCAAATTGTGGGAGAATTGGGAGAGGTCATGAATTCCTCAATTCTTATCCAAATGAGGTGCAAAAAAAGGGTAAATTCTAGTAGTTTTGGCTAGTTTGGACTCATTGAGATAGGTTTTAGAGGCATTTGATCATTGTAAACACACTTTTGTTGTGATTTTGAGCATAATAGAGAGACCCAAGGATTGGAAGCTCGACCAAGGATACATAGCCCACGAGGGGTGAACTCCTCATAAAATATCTATGTTGTGTGTTGTATTTTGCTATTATTGTTGTTGTTCAACATATGTTTTACGTTAAATAGTTAATAACATTTACATAATAAGATCTCATGGGAGTCAGTGAATTAAGCAAAAATGGTGAATCCTTAAGCACTTGATAAGCAAATGATAAGCATCTTGGGTTTTATTCTGAATGGGGAATTAGCATAGTATTAATAATCTGCTCCATTTCATATCAATAACCATGGAGAGAGAGTAATATTCAGGAGACTTCAAATTTGTCTTCTAGATTGGAGGATGAATTTTCTTGCTTAGTAGGATCAACTTCATAGGGAGTCTGATATATAGACGGTGGAGCATCAACTCACATGATGAGGGTTAGAGAATATTTGTCTAGCTACAAGGAGGATTAGATGGACTTTCATATTACTATGGGAAACATAACGAAATGTACTCCAGTTGGGAGAGGTACCATAGAACGAAACAAAACGAAATGTACTCGAGTAGGGGGAGTCAGGAGAGAACACCAGTGCTACAGATTTATTACATGTGATAGGATTGGGTATAAACTTGATTTCAGTATCCCAGTTACAAGATAAGGGGTATGGTATTCACTTCATAGGGAAAAAAGTGTATATCAAACACCTACACTGGAAAAAGGTAAGACAAAGTGGAGTTCGAAGTAACAAATTGTACTGGTTATAGATTGATTCTCTAATGGAACTAATAAGCAATGATAATAGAAGTGGGAAGGAGTTGAATGAGTTATGGCATATGAGAGGGGGACATCTACACCATGGAGCACTCAGGATGCTTAGAGAAATGGTAACAGGATTTCCAGAACTTGGCATGAAACACGATCATATGTGCAGAGGATGCATACTTGGGAAGTATACTATGGCAACATTTCCAAGAAGTGAAAGCAGAGCTGATGGCATGTTAAGATTCATACATTCAGATATTTGTGGCCTGATGTCCACTAGAGCTCTCATTGGTGCCGAATATTTTGTCACCTTTATTGATGACCATTCTACAAAAACCTGGATTTACTTCTTAAAGACCAAAGATGGAGTCTTCGATTGTTTCAGAGAGTTTAAATATCTCATGGAGAATGTAATAGGGAAGAAGATTAAAGTGATTCACTCAAATAATGGTGGAGAATATATTGATAAGGACTTCACATATTTCTGTGTGAAGGAAGGCATCAAGAGAGAATGGAAAACTCCATATAATCCATAGTGGAATGACGTAGTGAAGTGGAAAAACAGAACCATTGTTTGAGCTGCAAAGGCTATGTTATATGACCAGGATCTATCCAGATTTTTATGGGAAAAGGCATGTAACACAACAGTATATATTTAGAACAAGATTTCTCTTAGATAATTGGGGAAGAAAATTGCAGGAGCCTTCAAAGGGAAGAAGCCAGAAGTTAGCCACCTCAGAATTTTTGGTAGTGTTTCTTATTGCAACGTGACAGACGATAAAAGTAGCAAATTGAACCAGACTGTAGAGAAGGGGTTCTTCATTGGGTAAAACAAGACCTCAAAGGCATAAAAAATCTATATTCCTTGCAATAGGAAGATTACAGTAAGGTGAGATGTGAAGTTCATGAAGGAACGAGCTTTCAATAGATCTTGTGAGATGTTGCAGGTGATCAAAATCAGTTAGCAAAAGCTCCTTTGGTCCACCAATAGGGACAACCATAGGGGCAACTACTAGGACAGGTAGTAGGACAATAAAAAGGATTGAGTATAGTAATGAGTACTAGTGTTTCCTCAAGTGCAAGATATCTTGGGAGTTCTCAGTAAATGGAGCAGCACAGGCAGGATGAGGAGGATTTGGTTGAACCTCCCATGACTAGTGGTCGAGCCAGCAAAGAAGTTCATCGGACATTAAGAGATGCATAGGAGTTTATTGGAACTCCTAGGATGAAAAAAGATATTGCAAAAAACCTGACAAGTACCAATCATTGGTTGTTTAGGTTGCATAACCTTCCAACTTTCAAGAGGTCGCACAACATCAAGTGTAGGTAGATGCCATGGTAGAAGAGTATATCTCTATCATGACGAATGATGTTTTAGAGGTAGTACCAATACCGAAAAATAGATCATGTGTAGGTTCTAGATGGATCTATAAGATTGAACAAAGCTCTATATGGACTAAAGCAGTCTCCTAGGGCATGGTATGGTAGGACTGACAACTACTTGCAACAGAGGGGATTTGTCAAGAGTGACACAAATCCAAACCTTTACTATTTGATGGTAGAGGGTGAGCCACTGATTCTAGTTTTATATTTGGATGATATCTTTTTGACAGGATCCTTAGGGCTCTGTTAGTGCCTAAATCTACCTCAGGCTGAGAAAGGAAGGTCTAGGGTAACATCAAACCATGCTTAACCTGGCAGCTAGCCCTATGAGGTCAGGAGAGGGTTCTCTCCTTGTCAATATCAATGAAAATTTATCAAGGAAGGCTTGATATGACTGATATAAACACTAATTTTAGGCTATATATTCTTGCTCAGAGGAATTTGTTTGAATTTAATGGTTGGTTGCTGGATTAGATGGGGAAGACAGCATTGGGTCCAGGAAATCAACACAGATTTGTAGAGGTTTTTGTGGGGTGAGGTAGGCAAGTGTTTTGAGCACTTTGAAATGAGTGTAATGGTGAGTCTAAAGACTGGTGAGGAGCTGGAGAGGGCATGCAAGTGTCATGAGTTCTCTTTAGACAGTAGAAAACATGTAAAACTAAATAAACCCCAAGGTAGAGCAGTAAAACACTAATAAATTCCACCTTTTAAACTTGATTCATTTCGATCATATCTTTTGATCCAGAAACCAGTTACCTGCGAAGACTAGAACTAATAGGCTGATAGAGGACTACAAGAGGAACTTGGAAGCAAAATTTGACATGAAGGATTTGGCGTTGATACACCATTTCCTAGAATTGGAAGTGTGGCAGAAGGATGGGAAGATCTTCCTTGGGACAGGAAGATACACTACAAATATTCTGAAGAGGTTCAGAATGCAAAATTGTAGACCCATGTCTATGCCCATGATCACCAACTGGAAGAAGATTGATGCATCAAATGATAAGGATGTCGATCCCACCTTGTATAAATAACTTATTGGGTCTCTAATGTACTTGGTCAACACTAGGACAGATATCTACTTCTCATTTAATACCCTAAGTTAGTTCATGGTAGTGCTAAAAAGTGTACATTGGGAAGAAACAAGGCATATTATAAGGTATTTTCCTGGCACAGTCGAGTATGGGTTGAGATATACTTGAGGGGATGACGTCAGAATTTGTGGGTACACAGATGCAGATTGTGTAGGCAGTTCAATGGACATAAAAAGTGCCTCTGGGTAATTATTTAGTGTTGGATTAGGGATGGTTTCTTGGTGTATCAGTAAGTAGAGGTTAGTAGCACTGAGATCTGCAAAAGTAGAGTATATGGCATCCAACACAGCTATGTGCAAAGCTATATGGCTTCAAAAGCTGATAGTAATCTTGTTCAGGCAAAGGATAGAGGAGACTAGTGTCTACTGTGATAATCATAGTTACATAAAGCTCTCTAGGAATCCAGTGTTTCATGATAGGTTGAAGCACATGATATTCAATGTCATTTCATCAGAGATTGTGTACAACATGGAGTTGTCCAGCTACAATATGTTCCCATAGTAGAGCAAGTTGCATATATACTCATGAAAGCTCTAGGGAGAGCTAAGTTCATCTATTTTAGAGAACAGATGGGTATGGTGGAGAACCCATTTCAACAGCAGGGGCAAGCTACTTTGGATGGTTTTCAATTGCAGATGTTTTAATTGGAGTAGCAATAGATGAGATGGAGTTGCAGTGCAGATGCAATGTCGGCAACAGTTCAGTAGGGTCAGCAACAGCATAAAGGAAACAAATATCAGAGTTGCATAGTGGTTGGTGGGCAGTATGGGCATACATCAGTAGCATGGAAAAAGATGATACTGAGACAGGGTGCTACTATATGGTGTACAATAGCATTAGAATGAATTCCTCGCTAAGAGGGAGTGTTAGTTTTTGTAGCATCGGATGTGTTCTAGCCACAAAATTTGATGGAGAGGATAGAATACATGATATCTGCAAAACCGAGAAATCATTTTTGGAAATTCCACCTAGAAGTGTCTCAATTAGATTATTAATTGTTTTTTAAATATTTCCTAAGTCTAAACTTAGGGAATATGGTTAATTAATTAGTATTAATTCAGATAAGGTGAGAATCATCTAGAAACTCACATGGATCGATCTAGAGATGATCCTAGCCATTGATTAAGTTATAATCTTAGCCATTAGTGCTCCAATAGTGGATTATAATAGGAGGTCAATGTGGTGATGGAGAATAGACTAGTACAGATACTTAGTTGCCCAAGGAGTTCGATTTTCTTAGTAGCAACTGCTCAACAGCAAAGATAGAGCCAGAGGGTGAGTAGCAAGTGGAAGAGGAGAGCAGCAACATTCCAAGAGGAATATTTCCAGCTCTAGAAAGAGGAAATGGAAGGAAGATTGAAATTGGCAAAGGGCCAACATAAGTTCTAAGCAAAAGGTGATGCAAGGAGGCAATTTTAGAGGCAGAAAAGAGTTGTGGGGTGAGAGAAACTTCTCACACTAATTTTACTAGTATTTACCACATAATAGGTTTCCAGTTGGGCATCTAAATTATTGTAATCAAATTTGTTGTTGAAAAATAATAATAGAACCCTCATCTGTTGCACCGGTTTTCCCACATTGGGATTTTTCAGGGACAATTGTCCAAAAATAGCTGTCAAAATTCTTGTGTGTGTGTGCTAGAATTTCTCAGTTTGTCTTCAAGGAGGCTAAGAAATGAGGCCTTGGCACCTACTTTTCAAGAATTACCCACCCAATATCTATGGCATTTTATGGAAGGAAATCAAATTTCAATTCGCTAGGAACATTCATCTACCTGTTATTTAATGAGTAACATGCACAAATTTTCAATCTAATCATTTTTAAAATTATATTCGATAATTAGGGCACAAGAAGAGCTAGCTAGTTACAAAATTTCCACACATTAGACATTATTACATGTGGAAAAATCTTCAACAAAACCATTTACAAGATAAGAAGAGATATATCCAATCCAAGATCAAGATAGCAGCTCCAAGAAAGAATAATACTTCAACTTCCAAATGTATGGAAATGCATCAAAAGAACTCTAATAGACATCCAAAGAAAAGTGCAAAATTCTCAAGACATATCTAAGTGTGATGATGATGTTTGATACAAATGAGGCATAACTTTATTTATATGAGCTTCTAATTTGAATTAGCCAATGATGCCCCTAAAAATATTTTAATGTGCAAAATAACATAACTTTGATGACAAGCCCACCAAATAGCTCATAAAATGTAGAATAAACCATCCAAATGAAGCCTAAATGATGAAGCAATGGTGCAGGAGGGCCATTGGAAGACCTAATTGAGTCCTCAAGGTGCCATGATGAAGAAGAGGGATCCATGAATGATGGTCAAAGGGGTGGCTCCTTGATCTCCAAGTCATACATCATGTGGTGCTCCAAAGTGGCTCTGGGGCATAAGTAGTGGTCTCATGGGTATCCTGGTGTAAAATAACCTTGAATACTACTCCAAATGAGGGCACAGAATATGGTGCTTTCCCTCCCATGTCTCAAGGATGAGAAAAACCTCCTTTGGGCCTCAAATCAACTACCAAACCCTGTATAAAATGTTAAGTTGTTTGGGCGCACTGTTGGTCCAAGTCCATGATCTCAAATATAGTGTAAGGAAATGAATAAGCTACTGAAGGTTTTGAGGCTTCCCATGGCATAAGATAATGCTATGTCACATGATGGAAACCCATGGATCTTAACGCATCCCCTACACATGTCAATATGGTCCTCTAGTGGGCTTAGGCCCCATTTAAGTTTCCCAACCCATGATGAAAGCACCTGCCAATCATGTGTAAGATCTAATGCATCTCCTCACATTCAAATGCAATAATTAATTAGTGCAATTGAGTGAATAAGCTTGTTAATCAAGGGTAGAAAATGAGACTTCATAGTGGGCTTCCCTTCTAGATTTGGGGCTTTGAGCATGTAAATGGTGTTACTTCCCTAGGTAGGAGTAGTTAATGAACAACTCTATTAGGTGTTCCTAGCCCCTAAAAGGAAGGACATGTCCAAGGTACACCCTTCAAGTGGTAGGTGTCCTATGGATAATGATGATGTGGATAGGGACACAAGGGTCTCAAGGCCAAATTCCATGGGTTCAAAGGTGTTAATGATGAGGGATGTCCAAATATTTGGGTGTATGAATGTAGGAGGGAGAAATCGTAGTACATGAGTTACCTCAACCTTTGTTTTTCCACCCTTCTTCAATTTCCTTTTTCCATTTATTGGTTTTTCTTTTATTTTATTGCTCGGGGGTCTAGTGGATGAGAGCATGATGTGTATGATGTAGTAGTGATTACCCCCTTAAAGTGGGTAAGCTCATCACCTGCCAGGGGATGGGACATGTTACTGCTTAAACTAGCAGGAGTCCTAAAAGGGGATCCGTGAAGGGTTACTACCAAGTGAAGAGCAACAATGAAGCTAAAGCCCAATGTCACCATAACTAAAGCTTCCTACTCTTTATAGACATTCATGTATGGGAGGAGACCCGATATGTAGAGAATCACTTATGAAGGATATATCAACTAAGATGGATGTGAAGTGATCTCGATAACCCTTTCTAAGGAGAAACTCAAGAGTGGGAATTTCTTGCTTTTTAAGAAGGGTGAAAATTTCTTTGGGATAGGGGGATAAGAATTTAAGGGCTTGGCTTAGGGAATGTGACTTTTCAAGGAGCTTCCTAAACCCTAAAATCCTTGTGGAACATGGTCTCTCGAGTGATTTTTGAAGAGTTGACTTTGATAAGATATGGGACCACACAAGACCACGTGGACCTATATTAGGTCAAGAGGAGGGAGTTTAGAAACTAATAATATGTTTTACCTAATTAGGGAGGGGAATGGGATCAAGGAATGAATTTTCAATGAAAGGAAATGTAAGGATCCCAGTGAGGCCTCTAGCCTAAGAGAAATCAAGGGAAAGAATTGGTCTTCGAGCTAAGGCTTGCAATATCTCAAGATCCCACTATTGGAATCTTGTGAAATTTCGAGGGCTTCTTTAGGACACAACAACACATTTATGGACCAAAAATAAAAATATTTGGATGGCCATATCATGAGATAATTGATGTCGTAGGTGACCTAGAGGACTAGACCTAGAGAAGAGGAAAGGGGAGAAGGAAAATAGATTTAAGGTGATCACCTTTGGGTGGACCAATTCCTAATCCTCTGGGGAGATTGGATTGAGGTAGAATTATGACTATGGACCTTTTAATTTCTATGTGAAGGAGGCCTCAAAGACAACTCCGCTTGGCACTAAGGCAACAACAAAAGCCACTTCAAAGACTTAATACTTTATTTTTCTAGTTAAATGTCTTGTCAAGATGAATTTCAATAGTGAAACATCCCTAGGATTATTCATTCATTATACATGGCCGATACATGAAGCATCCACTATCCAGAAATAAAATTTCCACAAATTCACATAAGAGAATGTAACAAATAATCCCTAGTATAGCGAAATCCTAGCAACAATATATGTAACAAATTTAGAAAGAAAGAATAACATTAAAATGTACTTACATGTATAAGAATATATCCAACCATCCAAAAACTTGCCATCAAGAAGTTCTAAGACATATGAAAATTATCCAAACGTAAAAAATATTCCATGCTCCAAAAAATCGTCTTCCAAGAAGGATAGAATTTTTTTTTAAAGAGATACTAGTTCCAAATCCAAGTGATGATGCTAAAATAAATCCTAATCACTTATATTTATACACTTTTAATGAGTTCGGTTTAGCTACTTGGGCCTACATTAGCCCTAAAATAAAATAATGTGCAAAACAACTAACTTTTTGTCACAAGCCCAACAGATTGGCTCATACACAAAATAATAAGCCTCACAAGGGGTTGAATGATCAATAATTGGGCCTTATAAGAAGCTTGTTTAAGTCCATTAGTTCCACAATGATGAATAAGACTCCCAAAAGTAGTGGACAAGGGGTTGGCCACTTGTTCTCAAAATAATAAACCTGTGGTTCTCCTAGTGGTTGTGAGGGAACACAATTAACCTCATGCTCCTCTAAGTAGGTCGAGGATTCTTGTAGACAATTTGTAAGGGTTCAGATGATGGTGTAAGTAATGCCACATCAACATAAAGTTCTTGGTCATCTGCCAAGTGTATGGTACAACCGTGGGGCCAGATGGGCATGCTGAACCAAGTGCATCTTCATCGTCCAATATGTGAATCTCGAGAAATATCTGGACATCTATAGGGATCCATGGAGTGTTTTCTAGTGATGTGGAGGTCCTTGGCTCTCAAAACACACCTTACGTGTGCCAATGTATCCCTCGAGAGGGTTAGGAACCTGTATAGAGAGACCAAACCAAAAATGGAGACCATCTACAATCTCACATGAGATCCAATGCATCCCCTAGCTTTCCAATACAAAAAGTCATCAAAGGAAATCGAGTTAAAGAGCTTATAAACTATGGACAACATGTGTGCACTTCATAATGATATGCCCTTCCATAGTGGGATTTGTCATGTGCTAATATCTGCAAGCTCCAAATGGGGTTAGACAAGTATCCTATTAGGTGGTTTCAACCTTTAAATTGGATAGTATGTCCAAGTTACATCATTCAAAGGGTGGTGGCATGTGATAAAGAGATGAATCAAGTAGGGAATGAAAGGGGCAGCCCCAGGCCACATTCTGGGGTACAAGGGTAGCTAATAAAAGGGAAGCCCACACTTGGGTATATAATGTATCAAAGGGAGAAATCGTGGTGCATGAGGTGCCCCGAACTTGATTTTTCCACCCTTCTCTACATGCCTCTTGCATTTTATGGTTTTAATTTGATTAACTACTAGATGCTCAAGGGATAAGAGCATGATGTATAAAGTATAGTAGTGGATATCGCCTTTAAGGTAGGGCGGTTCATTTCCCACTAGGGTTTGGGACAATCATTGGTTCTTGAATGAGAAAGAAGTCTCATCTAGGGCCTATAGGAACTAGAGTAATGGCCATGACAATGGGGTAGAGATTATGCGTGGGCTTTTGTCCATATGCTAAAGATGTTTGTCCTGACCATATTTTGCATTTTATGGTACATTTTCCTATTGAATGTGGCAAATTATGATTTTACTGCATCAACCTCTGGGGCATCATTCCAAGCTCGCCCCAAGGTGTGGGTAGGGGGAGGGGGAAGGATAACCCTACATGGACCCACTGGAGGGATGTGGACCCAAGTGGGAGAAATGTTGAATGGGGTTATAATGAGTGAAAGGGATATGATATATGTGGATGAGGGAGTGGGACCACACAACCAAAATCAAGGTTTCCCATGTAGTACCATCCCTAAATCCAAAATGCCGGTAATAGAGATCCCATAGGACTAGGGTCCAAGGTTAGCATCGAAAATATGTCTAGGAGACAAGATCACAGACCTAGCCCACTCTTTCCACTGAATTCCGCAATTAATCCATGTCAAAATGTATCCATGATAAGAAAACTACAATACTCAATTACCAAATTACAAGGAATACCTTTAAGTTTGAGAGGCCCACCTTCAAACATATGCTCATGAAAAATGGGTGAGGGAGCAGATCATTAGCATAGGTGGTATAGAATGACACAACAAGCTAGTTGATGGTTGCAAGAGGCTGCTGACTATCGAGTGAGGACCATCTCAGGAAAAAAAATCTCCTAGGGTTATCACCCACAAAATGGTGGGCAATAAGACATACATGGGTTCCTTAATGATGCAGGGGGCACTTGTAGGAGCCCTAGGAACCAAGGTGATGGCCACAATGATAAGGGTTAGAGCTCATGTTTAACTTTTGTCCACGTGCTAAATTTTATTGTCCTGACCATCTTTTGCATTTTGTGGTATATTTCATTTTGTATGCAGCCTTGTTATGCTTTTATCTTCTTTTTTTAGCTGTATCAACTTTTGGGGCATCGTTCTAGACCCAACCCAGACATGTGGAAAAGGGGAGGGGTAGTATCATAGCCTTGTGGACCCAGAGAGGGAAGATGATAAAATATGGCCTGTAATGTGCAGAGGGGATTGAAATATGTGAAATAGGAAGACAGGACCATGCTACCTAAATTAGGGTTTCCCAAGTAGTTCCCATCCTAAAGATGCAAGCCAGTAGGGGATATCCCACTAGAATAGGTTTGAGGATTAACGCCCTAGTGAAGGTACGGGAACAAGACTATAGTTAAAACCATTCCTCCTTCTAAGTCACCCAATAATCCTTACCCAATTATGCCCAAGAAAAACAAGCATAAGCACCCAATTACATAATGAAAAATCATACCTTTAGGATTGGATGGCCAATCTTCAAACATACGGTCTAGATAGATGGGTGAGAGGGCATATGACTGGCTTAGGGAGTAGAGACGTATGGCACAATATCATCTACAATGGTGGCTTGTCAATGGGTTGTTGGATGTAGGCAAATCTAGGAGAAAAATCCTCCTATGCATTCACCCACTAGTGGTGGATAACATCTGCCTCCAAGTAGAACATGGGCTCTCTATGAAGTGAACGAACCATGTACTCGAATGGCGAGGTTATGAGAACACCAACAATCCTCTTGGACAATAGAATTATTATCCTGCACATCACAAACAAACATTGGAAGCATCTATCGTGTGCGTACTTTGATCACCCATGTTTTCATAAAATAAAACCATAAAATCTACTCTAAATACAATTCTAATCTAAATGTACCTAATATGGAAAGAGAACAACATATGATGATGTTAGATATGTGAAATCACTAAGAAATGCATCCTACTCTAACATGAATATAATATACAATGTCAAGTGCCTTAAGAAAAATACTCCTTGAGGAGTTTTCCCATTCACATGGAGGGGAATGGACTCTCCATTAAGAGTTTCTAGATGATAGGAGTTTATACTAGCTATATCATATATCCTATAGGGACCAGTCCACAATTTATCTAACTTCTTATGCATACCAGGTGTTGTAACCTATTTTAAATTATATGTGATGTACATGTTCAACATAAGTGTAAAAGGAAAGAAAAATCAAATATTAAAAGAGGAAAATAAAAATGTGAAAGACTCTTCGTTATTTGATTAAACTAAGTTATGTTGGTTTATCAAATTCTTTTGCATTACTAATATCTTGTACCTACAAAGTTTATTGTAATAAATTGAGATGGACGATGGGACCAAGCGGCAGTAATCAGAAGTGTTAAAGTGTGAATAGGTTGGTGGTGCATGAAAGGCAAAGAGGATGGGACTTGCCCGATGGAGAAAACTTGAAAACAAAACTAAATCGAATATTAAAATAGGCACTGCCCTCGTAAAGAATTTTGTCGGGCCTATTGAATTTTAAATGAATGGTGTATATTTACGGTGGGGGCACCACACGGAAGTTAGTCCTATCCAGAGTAGTCCCCCCACAGTGATGACAACAAGCGATCTAGATCATTCTAATTTTATTCACCCTGTCACTCTCCTTTGTCTAGCTTTCCTCCAAACTGTCAAATCCTCCATTTAATTCGGTCATTTCCCATGATGGAATTTAATGTTGTTTTCCCTCTTATAGTTTCTCATTCTACTACAAAAACCTTCGCTTGGGTTTTGCTCAATACATTGTCTTGTTGTTCGCTGCCAAGAAATTCAAAGTCCAGCTCACGTCTGAGTCAGCCTCGTCACCAATACTAGGTATTTTGTCAAAATAAACTATTTATCTTTTAAAAATGGCCAAGAAATTTGTTTTAGCCGATTCATCCTCTCACATTCTGCTCATGCATATTGAACGCGATATCTTTGATGTTTCTTTCCCTGTCAAACATCATGAATTCTACTAACATGTCCAGTTAAACCAGTCCAATTCCCCAATTTATGTTGCAATGGTAAAATCTGGTGAGTTGGCAACATTTTTCTCTCAGACATATTTGTTTCCTGAATTTATTCATTGACTAGTTTCATCTATGTATCCTCAAAGGTGGTTTATGATAAATAGGTTTGGAGAAAGTGTTATTTAGGTGTCCTCTCTATTGAGCAAGCATTGTACTATCCTTCTACAAAGTCTTACTTCTCTTTCTCTGAAGAATCATTGACTGCTTATTTTGAAGAATTATCCGAACCATAACCTATTGTACTTATCTTATATTTAATGAGTAATGGAAAACAATTCCCTGTAGATTCCACTCATTTTCCCTTGGATATTTTTGCCCAATATGTAAGACCAATTCTTCAGGTGTTGGCCAGAATTTTAAGGAAAGAGGACATTACAGTAGTTTACAAAGTAGTCTTAGGAATGTTTTTTATAATGATGAAGCCTAGGATTGTATTAGATATACCAACCTATTGGGAAGAATAATTTAATTTTCAGTTCATGAATTTCACTCTTACACATTGTTTTAGGTTTCCTTCACTTGGACATTTTTATTCTTGTATTCCAATTTTGAGAAATTCATGCATCTAGGGTTGAATATTATGGACAACCTCAAGCCTAAACAATCAGTGTTCTTCTAGACTAATATTGTAAGAATTGATCCTAGAAATGAGGGTCTGTCCTATTTTGCATCTTCTTTCCTTTCTGTTGTATATTCAATCAACAATTCACCTACACCATCTTTACTCCCTAAAGCCCAATCTTCCTTCAAGTGAGTAAAGATGTCAAGGTTGGAGATTGGTTTTCTTTCCAGGATCATGTTGAAATAAGGTTTTATGGAACTGATTTTGATCCCTGCAGATTACCAACTTTTGTTCCCATGAGTATGTTTTCTCTTGAATTCATTCGACAAAGTCTAAATATGGATCAGGTACATTTTGTACCTGCAAATAAGGGACTCCTTTTCAGGTTTCCTAGGACTGTTGGACCATTCATTGTGAATACTAGGCAAGCAGCAGATGAAGTCCAAAAATTGTTTGTAGGGATGAATTTATTACTAGAAGAGAAATGGGCTTATGATCCATATCATATAATTTCAAACAGAAGAACAGAAAATCGATATGCTCCTTTTGTGCATGAATCAAAACCAGAAATTGAAAAACTAACAAATGGAGGGTAGTCAACTCCCTTGAGAAATATAGAGATTGAGACCCTTGCTACTGAAAAGAACCTAAAGAGAGGCAGGTCAGAGGTAGTTGATCTAGAGGAAGAGGGAGACAGAGCATAAAAAAGGGAAAATATGTCTAAAGAGACTGGTGCATCAACAACTCCCAGTATACAATTGTAGTTAGAGGGGACTTTTTGTACTCCTCCTTCTCCAATTTCAGGGGAGTCTTCTCAAGATTTAGTTTCCATGATTAAACATATGTTTTTGCAAGTGGAGGAAAGACACAAGAAAATTAGAGAAAATTGGGAATCCCAATCAGAACTCAGGTATCTTTTGAATATCAGACAAGGCTTCTATCAGCTATGGATTTAGAGAAAATTCAGCTAAAATTTTCTCTCTCTCATCCATTAGCAATGTCAATAACATCTGCAACAGGATTTAAGACTATTAATTTAACAGTGGATGCAAAGAAGATTCCATTGCCTGATAAGATTAATCTACATATGCAAACTGGGCAATTAATTTTTCATGATTTCTATAAATCTGCTTCAACTACTTCTAAAGCTGAAAATATGTTAGAGAAAGTGGTAAACGAGCTAAAGTTGGAAAACAAAAACTCCAGAGCTTTTAATACCCAAAATGTAGAGCTAAAAAAGATAATTGTTAAGATTAGTGTAAATCCAGAAGATAGGTCTGCAGTTCAGAAGTTACTACAAAGTGTTGAGATAGAGATTCAACCATTGAAAAAGAAGTTGAAGTTTCCCTCAGCTAAACATCCCATGGCTTCAGAGGTAGAAGAGATTGAGAAAGAAAAATAATTACTTGTCCAAGAACTTCTACAAAGGGATGAGGAGATAATGAAGTTGAAGGAAATTATAATGAAGTTGAAGGAAATTAATCTTTCTTTACAACAAAATATTGATTCACATGTATGCACAATTGTGGTTGCAACATATTCAGATGATCCTACTGAGAAGTTGACTCAGGTTAGGACTAAGTTACACATTTATGAAAGTGAGTTAAAGAAGAAGCAGATAGATTTGGACAATACTGTGAAAATCATCAAAGAAATTGAGGAAGAGTTGTTTATGACTAAGGAGACTGCAGAAAAATACATAAGGGATTTCCAGGTTGCTCAACAAGAAATTAAAGAATTGAAGGAAAAAGTGATAGGAAATAGGTTCCTGGTACAACCAATAGAAATATTGTGGAATGAAATAATTAATACTGTAAAGAGTGTCTGTAAATTCGTAGTTATCATTGAAGAGGAGAAGATTATTACCAGTGACTTAGAAGAAGTCATCCTTAGTAATAAACATAAGTTGTAGAGTAAAGCCCAGTTTGCTAAGAAATTGATTGACATCTTAAACTCAAAGTCTGTACACGAAATGGAGTTTGGAATAAAAGACAGAACCAAGCATGTGATGGAAATAAACAAAATGATATTGAAAAATGCTAAGAGGAAAGCAGCAAAGAATAAATTGATGGAGATTAAGGAAGTAGTGACGAGTTTTGATATCAATTTAGATAAAATAACAAGAGTTGGTTTGCAATCCTGTTGGGATCAGCAAAATAATTTATTATCCTAGGAATTGTATGAAACATTACTGGTGGAAGCAAAAAGTAAAATTAGCTCTACACATGGAAAGACTGCAATCTTAAAGGGAGCTACAATTGTCAACTATCTTCATAAATATTTTCAACTTGTCTGGATGATGAAGACTGATTATTGAGAAGCCTACATACAACAGAATCATAGAATTTAGGATAACACATGTTAAGTTTATAAATTCCCCAAGTACAAGTATAGAGATCCAGAGGAAGGCTAGGGAATGGATGTCACCACAGGCTGCTACTACAGAAGTAGAACCCTCTATTGCTCCACTATCTCAGATTGATTTTAGATGAAATGTTTACTTTTACTTTTAGAAGTTTTTATATTTTCAAGCCATGTAATTTTTATGTTTCAATGTAATGTTTGAATAGTTAGGTAGTTAGGAGGTTGACAATTTTGATAACTGTCTTTTTGAAAAGTTTGTATAAATGTATTTCAGTAAGATGAAAAGGGGTTCATGATTTTTGCAATATCTCGGAGAGGACCACTTTGTACTTTCATCTTCACTTTAATGATAAATAAAGATTTCAGTGATTCTAGAAATTGTTGGGTATGGTTTGGTTTCCCTGTGTCATATTATGTATGTGTTTCTTCATTGAAAGAAATGAAGCAATCTCTTCTTTATTTATAGTTAATGGTTATAATTCTTTGTAAATTTAGAGGTTAAAAATCCTTAAAAACAATGCTCTTCTTTAAAAGTGTCATTTTTCATCAAACACACTTTCCTCTAAGTTTATGATAAAAGATTTCGCAGAGACAAACTTTTATTCTGGAGCTTTCATCAACAGTTCCCACAAATTTCAATCCATTTATATCCAAAAGTTAAAGGTCATTGAAATTTGTATTCCATGTATTGAAGGTTAAAGGGTTTAAAATTTAATATTCTGGGGTTTGGAAAGTGATAAGACAAACAAATAATAAAACTATAAGCTTTAATGAATGTATTGGGCACTAATTTCTACTCAGTCGAGAATTGTCTCCGAAGGTACAACATTTTTTGAGGTTGTTGCCAGGGAATGGAATTATGAAGTTATTTTTCCCTAGGTTCTACAAGATCATTTCTTCAGTTGATGAACAAGGAAAGTGGTTAGGCTGAGATTCTCATAAAAAATTTCAAACCCGGCTCGAAAATGACCACACACTAGGCCAGACACCTCACAACGGAGAAGTCCTATGCTTTCTGATTCAGAAAAGTTGGTTTCCAAGAGATTTTGGAAACCAAAATCACCAATAACCCAAGATCCCACTTTATCTTTTCTTGGAACTAGTTCCACACAACATTTTTCTATCTTTCACTCAAAAATAGGTAATAAGGAATTTTGATTTTTCTGAAGAAATCCTTCCCCCTTCTTAGACATCTTTTTCTTAACCAACTTTGGAGGAAAAATATTTTGAGTCATTTTCATTTTCTTTCGTTGAGTTTCAATAAATCAAAATAGTTGAGCATTCATCTACAAGTTCAGCTATTTCTAATGTGAATCAAGCAGTTCCCATATCATCCTTGCCTCCACAATCATTTGTCTATCAAGCAGGTAACCCTTCTAAGGTTAATTTGAATTCAAATATGGCTATTCCTATTTCTGTTGAATAGGTATGCTCCCTTGAATCTCCCCCAACCTATGAATCCAATGCCTTGTGATTACCTTAAATTGTTACCTTGTTTCACAGGAGAAGTTGAGGTAACTGCAGAGAATCATATTGCCACATTTTATGCATTTGTTGAAAATTTGAATGTGGAATTTGTAGATGTGGTGATGAGATTGTTTGTTTAGTAATTGGATGGAGATGCCAGGAAGTGGTTCAAAACCCTTCCTGCAAATTCAATTAATACATGGGAAGAATTGAAAAATGTGTTTACACAGAGGTGGGGAGAAAATTAATATCACGACTATTTTCTAACTGAATTTATTTCCATTAAAATGAAGCCTGAAGAACAAGTAGGTGAATTCATAAAAAGGTTAAATAAATTATACAATAGTTTTCCTGGAAAAATTAAGCCTCCTCCTGTAGGAGAAAAAATAGTATTTGCAAGAGCATTTGATTCTGATTTTGGTTTCACTCTGAGGGAGAGTAGGTCCCGTTCATTGGACCAAATACAGACTAGTGCTCTCGAAAATGAAGCCAATTTGTCTACCGAAGGAAAGATTAAACCAAAAGACACTGAACAAAATAAGGGGAAAGGAAACGAAGAAGAAATAAAAGTTGTCAATGAAACACCTGATTATAATGAGCAAAAATTATAATAAATGACTGAGGTTATTAAAAATTTGTCTAGTAAACTAATCAAGTTGGAGTTGGAAAATAAGAATACACCTAGACAATTTCAGCAAGGGAAAAATAGAAATTTCAACCCTCGGTTTAGAAATCCACCATTACATATTTTGCAGAAGGATAGCAAAGATCAAGATTAGATACAACCTCCTTTATACATTGAGGATGAATCATAGAATGTAGTAGAAGGAAGTTCTAAGGAGCATGAACTATGAATTATGAATTCCAGGTTTCTCTAGATGATAATGAAATTGATTATTATAGAAAGTTTACTTATTTTATGTGAGTTCAATTGGAGAGGAAAGATAACCCTAGATCAAGAAAAAGGTCAAGGATGTAGGAGGTTAATGATGAAAAATGGGATCCAGTGTCTCAACATATGGTGACTCCACAACAAAATCAAAATCAACATGATAAGGGGAAGAAACATGTTGATTCATGCACAAAAAGTTATTTTCAGCAAGGAGAAAGTTCTAGGTATGGGGATTCTAAATAGATCTGTTCATGAATTGGTACATGTTTCAAATGATTCTTAAAAGAAAAAGATGAATGATGAAAAACAAGAAAATATTGGGAAGCAAAATCAATTGTTTAGCCTAACCAAGGAATTAGAGTAGATTAAGATTCAAGTTCCTTTAATAGAATTGGCTAAAACTCCTCCATACAAAAAACAAATTTTTGATTTTATAAATCTCTCTCAAGATGATCGTGTGGTAGATACAGTAAATTTACAAGAGGAGAGACCAGTAGTCATGTTTGGACCTCATGTAGAAGAAGTGGATTCTTCCACTCCACCTTTTTACATATCTTTGTGATTCATTCCTTTATGCTGCATAATTGTACTTTGGATTCTGGAGCTTCACATAATTTGATGCCATTTTCAATCATGAAACAATTGAACCTCTAGATTACTAAACCTTATAAGGATCTTTATTTATTTGATTCCAAAAAGGTTAAATTTGTAGGAGTGATCAAATATTTAGTTTTTTCTTTGGCCCATATTCTAGCTAGAAGCTTGGTGATGGCTGTGGTGGTGGCAAATATTCCTGTACACTTTGGAATGCTCCTTTCAAGGTCCTGGGGAGTAAAATTGGGTGGTGTACTAAAATTGGATTTTACATATGCAATAATCCATGTTTTCGAAGGTGAAGAGAGGAGGTTATACAGAGAAACCAGGTTTCTTAAAACGATTACAAAGGAGGGTTCTGGTAATTCTCATGTGTATAGTTAGGAAAAGGATGAGTTTTCATGTTTTATGTTCCAAGAAGGAGAGGAAATTTGTGAAGACAATAAAGTGTAGCTCCCTTCAGCAATTAAAAACAAAGAGATAACAATCAGCGGAGTATGGAAGATTTACTTTGATGGTGCTTATTCAAGAGATGGAAGTGGGGCAGGTATATTTTTTATTCCTCCAAAAGGTATTTTCTCCCTTTTTCTTACAAGTCAGAATTTGAATCCACAAATAATATCACTTAGTATGAAGCATTATTTATGGGATTATAAGCTGCTAAAGGTTTAGGGGTGCAGTGCATTTCTGATTTTGGAGATTCTGAATTGTTAGTAAAGCAGATAAATAATAAATGTCAAACAAAACATACAAGGTTAAGAACATATATAAATGAAATATGGGATTTGGTAGATAATTTATTTGTTGCTTTCAATATACAGTTTTTTCCTAGAGAAGAAAACAGAATGGTTGATTCTTTAGCAGTTGCAGCTAGTACTTTCAAACCACCTTTAAATCCTATATTGAGGTATGAAATTGAAATCAGGCATATAGCATCAATCCCAGATAATGTTAAACATTGGCAATTATTTGAGGATGAGGAACAAATTAAATACTTTCTTGAGTTGATTGGAGAGTTTGCAGGTTTGGAGATTGATTAAGAAGAAGAGGTTGGAGAAGAACATTCAAACATGACATTTTTGAAAGACACAGTTGGGAATCACAAGATTATTTAACTTAAAGATAATGTAATAACTAAAGACTTGGTACCCCTAGAAAAGATATTCAATGAAAATGATGTTGCAATGAATCCAAAGAAAGCAGATTTGGAGGAAAATCTTGAAGAATGTAATATGGGAACAAATCAACAGCCCAAAATGGTAAGCCTCACTAAATATGTTCCATAACATTTCAAACAATGATATGTGAGTATTTTTAATAAATTTGTGGATGTTTTTGCATGGTATTATGAAGATTTAAAGACTTATGATAACAATATTATTCAGTGTAAGATTCCTTTAAAACCAAGAGTGAAATATTTTAGATAGAAGTTGAGACAAATTAATTCTTTGTTGCTACCATCAATTGAGAAAGAAGTTAAGAAGTTATTACATACAAAGATAATTGTTCCTTTAAGGTATTCAAACTGGGTAAAAAAATTTGTTCATGTAAGAAAGAAGAATGGAAAAAATAGATTGTGTTGATTTTCAAAATTTGAATAGAGCATCTTTGAAAGATAATTATCCTCTTCCCAAGATGGATCATATGTTACAGAAGGTGACTGGTTCTTACAAGTTATAAATGATTGTTTTTTTTTTCCAGTTATAATCAGATTTTAGTGGACAAGTAGGATCAAAAGAAAACATCATTCACAACTCCTTAGGGGACTTTTATGTATTCGAAAATGCCTTTTGGATTGATGAATGCAGGGGCTATGTTTTAGAGGGCTATGGACATAGATTTCATGGGATAAAAATATAAGTTTGTTATCATTTATTTGGATGATATTACTATTTTCTCAAAATCAGATGAAGAACATTTGGAGCATCTACAACAAATTTTGGAAAAATATAGAAAGTATGGTCTATCATTGAATCCTAAGAAATCCCATTTTTCTTTAAAAGAAGGAAAGTTGTTAGGCCATATTGTGTCAAAAGAAGGATTCAAGATAGATCCAAGTAGAGTAGAAGAAATCGAGAAAATAGCACTCCCTAGGAATAAAAAGGAAGTTAGTGCCCAAGATATTCATTAAAAATTACAAATTGATTGCTTTTTTGTCTTATCATTTTACAAACCCTAGAATATTAAATTTTAAACCCTTTAACCTTCAATACATGAAACATGACTTCAAATGGCCTTTAACTGTTGGGTACAAATGAATTGAAATTTGTAAGAAGTGTTGGTGAAAATTTCAAAATAAAAGGTTTTTGCATAGAATCTTTTACCATAAACTTAGAGGAAAGTGCGTTTGATGAGAAATCAAAAATTTGAAAGAAATCATTGTTTAAGGATTTTTTAACCTCTAAATTTACAAAAAATCATAACCACTAACTGTAAATAAAGAACAAACTTATTCAATTCTTTCAATGAAGAAATACATACATAATATGGTACAAAGAAAACAAATCATACCCAAATCACTGAAAAGATTTATTCATCATTCAAATGAAGATCAAAGTACAAAGTGGTCCTCTTTGAGGTGTGCAAAAATCCAGAACCCTTTTTCATCTTGCTTAAGTACATTTATAGAAACTTTTGAAAAAACAGTTATCAGAACTATCAACCTCCTAACTACCTAATTATTCAAACATTACATTGAAACATAAAAAATTACATGGCTTGAAAATATAGTAACTTCTAAAAGTGAAAATTTCATCTCAAATCAATCTGCGATTGTGGAGCAGTAAAGGGTTCTACTTCTGTAGCAGTAACTTGTGGCGACATCCATTCCCTCAACTTCCTCTAGATTTCTATACTTGTACTTGGGGAATTTATAAATTTAACATGTGTTATCTTGAAGTCTGTTATTCTGCGATATGTAGGCTTCTCAATAAAAAGAGTTTTCATCATCCAAACAAGCTGAAAATATTTATGAACATAATTGATGATTGTAGCTCCCTTTAAGGCTGCAGTCTTTTCATGTGTATAATTAATCTTACTTTTTTCTTCTTCCAATAATGTTTCATAGAGTTCCTAGGATAACAAATTGTTTTGTTGATCCCAACAAGATGGCAAACTAACCCTTGTTCTTTTATTAAAATTGATATCGAAATTCATCACTGCTTCCTTAATCTCCATAAATTTCTTCTATGTTGCTTCTTTGTTGGCATTTTTCAATATCATTTTGTTTATTTATATCACATGCTTTGTCATATCTTCTATTCCAAACTCCTTCATTTCCTGTGTAGAATTTTATTTTTAGAATTCAATCAATTTCTTATCAAACTGGGCTCTATTATGCAACTTATGTTTATTACTAAGGATAACTTCTTCTAAATCTCTGACAATAATATTTTCATCTTTAATGATAACCAAGAATTTCAATACACTCCTTATTGTATTAATTATGTCATTCCACAAGATTTCTCTTTCTTGTACTAGAGACATGTTTCCTTTGACTTTCCCCTTTAATTCTTTAATTTCTTGCTGAGGAGCCTGGAAATCCCTTCTGTATTTTTCTGCATTCTCCTTGGTCATAAACATCTCATGCTTAGTTTCCTTGATGATTTCCATAGCATTGTCCAAATCTGTTTGCTTCTTATTTAACTCATTTTCAATAATGTGCAACTCAGTCCTAACCTGAGTCAATTTCTCAATAGGATCCTCTAAATCTGTTGCCACCACAATCGTGCATACATGTGAATCAAACCTTTGCTATAAATAAATATTCATCTCTTTCAACTTCATTATTTCCTCATCCCTTTGTAGAAGCTCTTGGACCAGTAACTCTTTCTCTTTTTCAACCCCTGCTACCTCTAAAACCATGAGATGCTCTGTTGAGGGAAATTTCAATTTCTTATTTAGTGATTGAATTTCTATCTCAACACTCTGTAATAACTTCTGAACTGGAGACCTGTCTTCTAGATTCACACCAATCTTGAAAATTATCTTTTACATCTCTTCATTTTGGGTATTAAAAGCTCTGGAGTTTGATTTATCCAACTTTAGTTGGTTTACCACTTTCTCTAACATATTTTCATCTTTAGAAGCAACTAAAGCATTTTATATAAATCATGCAAGATTAATTGACCAGTGTGCAATGTAAGTTAATATTATCGGGTAATGGAATCCTTTTTTCTTCCACTACTAAATTAATAGAACCCTGCTTTAGATGTCAGTGACATCGCTGATGGATGAGAGAGAGAGAAAATTTCAATTGACTTTTCTCTAAATCCATATCTGATAGCAGCCTTATCTGATATTCAGAAGCTACCTGAGCTTCTAATTGTGATTTCATGTTTTCTTTAAGCTTCTTATTTCTTTCTTCCACCTGCAAAAACATCTGTTTAATCATGGAAACTAAATCTTGAGAAGATTCCCTTGAAACTAGAGAAGAAGAGGTTCAAGGCTCTCAACAAAGGAAATCGTATTAGCATCAGAACAAGGTAGGTCATCTCTCTTGTTCTACTTTTCAATTATAATCTAGGAATATGTCTAGCTGATTGTCACTTCAGTTGCTAGACCCACTCATTGGGCTAGAGGGATTGTCTCTGTCTGTAGCGAGTATTAATCTTGTCAACAATGCATACAAGTGGAGGGAGGTGTAATTTTCGGTGGAGACTTACTCTATATTTTCCTTAATTACAATCATAACTATATCCTCAATAAAATGCATTGATCCTTCTTGAATAATCGACTTGCCACATAGCAAATTGGACCATTAAATCTGGCCCACAAAATGATTTTTCTCACATGCAATAATCCATGTGATGGCTTGGAGCCAAATCACCTTCCAACTTGTCTCTTTTACTTTTATTTTAACTTGAATTTATTTTCTAAGTCATTTCCACCTCATTTTGGCATGTGGAAATTTTTAATTTCTCTCCAATTTTTTACTTTCTGAGCTATTTTATTGGCACATTTTCCCCTAGACTTAGGAAATGTGGGTTTCAGGGGGTGGAAAACACATATTATGACCCCCAAAGTGTGTCTTGGTATAAATTTTAGGTGTAGAGGTCTAATTTTGATTACTCATACCCCTACAACTTCTCTGCACACCACTTATTACATTTTACATTAAAAATCTATTAAAAATCTTTTCCTGTGGGAAATTTTTAAAAATTAAAAAATGACCTGTAGACGTAATAATATTTTGAAATTTTTTACAAATAATCTAGCATGATAATATACATTGACTCTAGAGATTGGGACTCACCCAAGGCTCTACCATCAATCCATATTCCAACTTTGGGGATATATCCGGGTGAAAAAACTCAACTAGTTATTTAGTGTTAAAAAACATGAATAACTGTTTAAGTGAAAAGAACTCCCTAGAGTGGACTCACTTGATAGTAATGTACCAAGCTACCTAGGCCTATTACATGGCTTTATTCATAATGCTAGTATTGTTGGCATTATGATGCATGTGTTGTCCTTGATGGCAACTCACTTGTAATAGAACAAGTGTATGGTAACTAGATGAATCTACAGGTTAGATTAGAGGTGACAAAATAATGGAACAGAGATATCACAGTTGACAAAATGATGGAATAGAATAATGGGTCAAAGGTATACAGATTAGAATCATAAGCTTGATAAGTGAATTTGTTGGTATTATGAATTAGGTGTTGTCCTTGATAGCAACCTACCTGATGATTTTCCCTTGATGACAACCTATTTGATGAATGGACTACCTGATAAAGGTATAAATAGGATGTGACAGAGTGCATGGCAGTTGTGCTTACAGATGTGAAAAAACACAGGGCAGTTCAAAGGAATAAGTTCAAAAGTGATGTATGATGGCAACTCACATTGTAATAGATCAATTCAGAGGGAAAAATGTAATGTCACAACATAATAGGATGATGGGACAAAGGATTTCAGATCAGAATAAAGAAATTGAGGAGAGACAATGTTTTTAGTTGTATACACTAGTTAACCTAGTCCAAGTCAAGTATACACGTGGTTTCACAGAATAAAAGGTGTGTACACGTATGCATGAAATTTCATAAAAGGAAAAGCGTGTATGGGATGGAAAATTAAGGTTAAAGAATACCAGGGGTTCCTACCATGGTATTGGCCCATAGTAATGAGCGCGGCAAAGAATATTGATCCTGTCAAAGAATACCACCATCATAACTCTGGTTTTGACCTGAGGTATTGAAAAAGGCTAAAACTATATAAGGAGGTGAAGGTCAAAGTGTGAAGGTGTGCAAGTGATGAAAATCCTATGAAGAGTTAGATCAAAAGAAAATATGCATGTTATGGGTTTTTTATGCTTTTCTTGATCTAAACTAAGTATGCACCTGACTGTTTGATGATGGATGAATCTAGTGATGGATCAAGATCATGAGACCTGAAATGACTTATCATTGTATGATATGATAATGGATAGGCTAGATCTAAGTGCTAACGAATGTTTTATCCTTTAAATGTTATGATCTGGGTATATCTGATGTCCTGAAAAGTTGTGAAGTTGTAAGTCATTATTTGCATATCTATACGCAGGTTCACTTTGGTGAAGGCACGTATACACTCAGATTCAGCTCTCCCAAGTAGCGTATGCAGAGAAAAGTATTTTTGTTAGAAAATGATTGATCTATCTGATTAGTACTATTGTTTTACTATTATTTGTCAATGATGCCTTTGTTAGATCTGAAGTTAAATTAATTGTATAAGGAGATTGAGTTTGGCTGACTGATTGATTGAGTAAGAAGGGTGATCCCTGCTGAAATTTGTTTAGAACTCTGTGATATGATAGTAGATCTTTAGAATGTCTCTGGTTTGTACAATTTTTGGTTCAAAAGTTTTATGATTTAATATCTTTAGAGATGTACGCAGGTTGGGTTACAGAAAGTAGTTTATACACGCATGTTGTCCTCATTGAATGAGCGTATACATTATGACATACGATTTTTGAGGTTGCAGTTGGTTTTGGTTGTTGATGCAGTCTTCTAAGTTCAATTATGTGTACTAGTTACAGTGATCTTACTATTCATGTTGATTGTTTAAGTGTTGGTTGATTGGGTTTTGAGTGATTGATTGATTCAGATGTATCAATGATGGATGAATGTGTTACAATGATGATTTATAGTTTTGAGTTTTGATATTGAGATTAAGTGTTGATAATGGGTTCAATATGAAAATTTGATGAAATGTGGCCTACAAGTTATGATGTATTGAAGCAGGTGGATCCAGTCTAAAAATTTGATGAAACGTGGTCCCTGGAGAACGAGTGAAGGTGGTAGCCTTCGGTAGGCCAGTGCCCACATACTGGTAAACATATCAGCCAGTACAAGAGCTAGGGGGTTGGAGCTCCCTTCCAGTAGAAGTTGGAGAAAGAGTGAAGGTTGTATCCTTCTGTAGGTCGACGCCTATGTACTGGCAAACATATTAGCCAATATAAGAGCTAGGGGGTTGTAGCTCCCTTCCAGTAGAAGCTGGAGAACGAGTGAAGGTTGCAGCCTTCTGCAGGTGGGTGCCTGCATACTGGTATGAGTCTGTGCCAATACAATATTGTAAACAAATTTTTCTTTATATTAAAAAGAAGACACAGACGACAACAACAGGTGGTTTTCTCCCGCATTGGGTTTCCACCTTATATCCTGGTGTTCATGTGTTTCTTATGTGTGATGGTTTATTTTGTTATTACAACACATGGTTACTGTTTATCTAATGTTTAATAAAGTAATAATGCACTGGTTGTAGACAAACATATGATGGATTAACTGAATCATAAGTTCACTAGATATAAGTTAATTGTCTTAAGAATAGTCGTGTACACACGCAGGTTCCATTCAATAATGTCACATATAGATATCTAAATATTAAAGGAAAAAGTTATCGATTTCTAAATACTGATTCACCCCCCACCCCCCTTCTCAGTATTTTTCCTAACAATTGGAATCAGAGAAGGTCCTTTGGTAGAAGCTTGATCGCTTGAAGGAGATCCGTTGTAACAATGGGAAAGAAGAAAAATAAGAAAGAACCTCAAAAGAAGAAGACATCTCAAAGGAACGATGACAACAAGAGAGACAATTGGCTATTAGGTGGAAGCAACTATTCAGATTTAGAATCACCTCAGATTAAAGATGAATAAGCTAAAGAATTATCAGGTACTAATATTTGGTCCTCTAGTGATACATTTCTTTGTTCATGCAATATTGAAGATAATGAATGTGACAGTAAAACAACTAAAATTGATCTTATGGGTGAAAGTGAAAGAAATATAATAGAGATAAATGTTAAAAGGCTCACAGATAAAATTAGAAATCAACAAGATCTATCTGACAAAAGGGAGTGTACCTACAAAGAATAGGTTACTAGGTTAAAAACTCAGTTGGAGGAAGGAAACAAAATAAGGAACCATTTCAAGGAAAAGGAAGATCAATGTCAAAGGTTGTAGGATGAAGTAACCCCATTGAGAAATTAAGTGAATGAAAAGGATACAACAACCAAGGAACTAAAAGAAAGAACTAGTTATTGTGAAGGTCTTGAAGTTGTGGTCATCTCTTTAAAAGAAGAGATTGAAAATTCAAATAAGCAGAATGAAGAACTATTCAAGCATTTGAAGAACAAGAAAATGAGGTTCTCAAATTAAGACAAGTGGAATAAGGAAGAAAAGTTGAAGAAATCATGAAGAAGTAGTATCTCGAAAAGGAAGAGCAATATCATGTTGAGGTAAATATCCTAAAAGGTAAATTAGAAGAAAAGGATAAACTTTTACGATTTCAAGATAGTACTAAGATTTTGGATAATATTCTTAGTAGTAAAATGTCTCCTACTATCAAATATAATATTGGTTTTCATGAAACTGTTAAAGGTGAATCTAGCTCACAAACTGAGGCATGGAATTTTAATGCAAAATCTAAAATGCTCAACAAGGAGATAAGATCAGGTCAACCCCATCAACAACCAATGAAAGAAAGTCTTCAAACTAAATCATTTACTCTTAACTATGGAAGTGTAAATCGATTCTTTCCTCTGATGAATAATATTGAAAGTTCTATTGTCATAATTTTGGACATGTTGCAGCTAGGTGCAGGAGTAGAATGTGTCAAGCTAATAATTGTCTCACAGAAAGATTATAAGCTTCCAGGTAATTTAAGGGATATTTCTTTTCTTGCAATATGTTTGGTCACAAAGCCATTGATTGCTATAGAAGGAATATGAAACATATAAGATGTTATGCTTGTAATAAGTTTGGGCATATATCAAAATAATGTAGGAACAAGTATATAGATCGCCATAGACAATATGGTAAGAAATAAAATAAGCACATTTATATAAGAAAATATAAAAAAGACGAATCCACCAAGAATCAAGAAAAGGAAGATCAGATAAGGTGTGATCTTGCTCTCTACTCATTTGAAGATGAAGATGATAGTGGATCTGCTCATCACATCACTAAAGACAAGAGAAAAATGGAGTCTCTGATGAAGAACCATCATGATAATGATATACTTGTAATTGATGTTTCAACAAAAGTTCTAGGCCTAGGTATAGTGAAAACAGACTTAGGAGGAACTGAAACTACGAAATTTTAGTGTTCCAATTTTCATAAGTATATATTATGAAGACAAGTCGAGTATGTAAGCGAGTTCGAATCTGCATAGTCGCGTATATGTTGGTTTAATGAAGAAGTAGTGGGACAGACTCCAAAAAGGCTCTGATATGGTTCAGACAATTATCAATTGTCTTTTTTGTGTTGATGGTTGATGATTACAGTCTATGGATGTTATTTAGAAGTTCTTTTGACCAACATAAGTTGTTGATGACTTGATGTATAACTGGTTGATGATGATTCTTTGATGATTCTTACTAATATATGCAATGATCAGATCTGAGAGTGAACAGTTGGGACACGTTCAGGGGGAGAATATGCTATGCTTCTAATAATGCATTGTTGGCATTATGTTTAGAAGTCTTTGGTACATAATGATTCTTATCAATGGTGAGGACAATTATGTTGAAGTGTTTAAATGATGCATCATGCTATGATGCGGTCATCAATTACCTATGATGAAATCATAGATGATACTTTGTTTGAGCCACTTAGTTGTTTTGATGCTTCTGATCAGATTTATGGATGACTCTTTTCATGATGCATATAGTTATGCTACTTACATGGTGATTTTCATAAGTTCAAGGAGAAGAACATATCTTGAGTACACATCTTCATTATTTTATGATGTTAAGTGTCAATCATTTCTATTATGCTGCTACTATCATCGCTTCAAAGATGCATAAATTTCATATGGTGCAGTTATGAATGAGGATTCCTATACTTCTTGGCTCTCACATGGTTGAGGATTGTTGCACTTGATGGTATCAAGAAAATTTGACAAAATGACTATGAGTCATGGTTTTCCTTTCACATTGATGAGAAGCTAGATAAATTCTATCGCTATGATGGATACATGGGTGATTACTTACGTCGCATATTGGTAAATATTGTTGGTTAGCTAAGAGTATGGTGTTATTGCAGGTTTCATGAAGACATAGTTATTTCAATACATGGCTATTTGGAGATATGGCTCAATTAGTCACATAATGATGATGACTTCTTACTTTATGATGATAGGTTTAATGCTCACATATGTTGATTATCATGGTTGGTGCTTATCAGATGTGGGATGTTAGAAAAATCTCAAGTGATGATACATGGTCGATATATGGCAGGTTCTTGTGGAAAGATCATGCATTTCTTGCTACAATTATGATGTTATGGTCATGGATGATGACTATGATGGTTTCACATATATATTGTATGATGTGAATGGTTTTGTATTATTTCTTGGAGATATGACATATGCTTAGTTGATTCATGGAAGGCTATGTCAAGGATTTTTCTACTAAGGAAACGAAGCAAGTTGATCTTGATAGGATCAAGAGGATGAGTTCATATCTATATGCATCATGATTTGTCATACTTTGATGATATTAAAGTTACATTGTCTAATGTTGTGAATTGATGATGGACATATATAGATTATTACTCTTGATGCTTCTGACATATGTTTGTGGTTCATATCATATATGGTGTATGATACTTGTTGATACCTATCATGATCTTGTTTAGGTCTTTGGTCTTCGTTATAAACGTCATGTATATAACTTCATGTAAAGGTCATGAAAAGACCTATGATGTAATAATTGTGATATTCAGTCATGTATGGAATTTTGGGATCGTGTCAAATATGTAATCCCACTTGGTTGGGTGGATGAGTCAAATATGTATCCCCACTTGGTTGGGATATTGATGTATGAGTCATTCGTGATAGGAAGGTCATACTCACATAGTTGAGCTATAGAGTCATGTTATTATTTTGAAAAATATTTATGCAGACTTTGCATGTGCTTAGGGGGAGCATGGACAATATAGTGCATCTCAACATGTACTAAGGGGGAGTTTGATCGGATAATTCAGTATGTGCTTAGGTGGAGCATGATCAATGTTCATATTCTGCAGTTCAGATATGGAAGTCTTCATTTAACATTGGTAAGCCCTTTTCCCTTGATGACAAAGGGGGAGAGTAGCTTGGTGTTTGGAGAGTAGTTTGATGTTTTGAAAAGCTTGTTGCTTGTCTTGATGTTATTTATAGGTTGTGGTGACCAAACACCAAAGTGGTTGCCATCAAGTCCAAAGGGGGAGATTGTTGGCATTATGATGGATGTGTTGTCCTTGATGGAAACTCACTTGTAACAGAACAAGTATATCGTAACTGGATGAATCTACAGGTGAGATCATAGGTGACAAAATAATGGAACAAAGATATCAGAAGTGACAGAATGATGGAACATAATAATGGTTCAAATGTTTACGGATCATAATTAGAAGCTTGATATGGGAAATTGTTGGTATTATGAATTAGGTGTTGTCCTTGATAGCAACCTATCGAATGCGTTGTCCTTTATGAAAACCTATTTGATGAATGGACTACTTGATAAAGGTATAAACAGGATGTGACAGAGTGCATGGCAGTTATGTTTACACATGTGACAAATGCAAGGTAGTTCAGAGGAATCAGTTCAGAAGTTATGTATGATGGTAACTCACATTGTAATAGGTCAATTCAGAGGTAACAGAGTAATGGCACAAAAGAATAGGATGATGGGACAAAGGATTTCAAATTAGAATCAAGAAATTGAGGAAAACCAATGTTTTAAGTTGTATACGCTGGTTAACCTAGTTAAAGTCAAGTATACACATGGTTTCATAGAATAAAAGGTGTGTATACCTATGCATGCAGTTTCAAAAAAGGAAAAACACGTATATGATGGAAAATTAAGGTTAAAGAATATTAGGGGTTCCTACCATGTTATTGGCCCATAGTAATGAGCATGGAAAAGAATATTGATACCGTCAAATAATACCATCGTCATAACTATGGTTTTGACCCAAGGTATTGAAAAAGGCTAAACCTATATAAGGAGGTGAAGATCAAAGTGTGAGGGTGTGCAAGTGATGAAAATATTATGAAGAGTTAGATCAAAATAAAATATGCATGTTATGGGTTTTTGATGCTTTGCTTAATCTGAACTAAGTATGTAATTGAGTGTTTGATGATGGATGAGATCTAATTATGGATCAGGATCACGAGACCTGAAATGACTTATAATTGTATGATCTGATAATGGATAGGCTAGATCTGAGTGCTAATGCATGCTTTATCCTTTAAAAGCTATGATTTGGGTATATCTGAAGTCCTGAAAAGATGCAAAGTTGTAAGTCATTATTTGTAGATTTATACAAATTCAACTCTTCCAAGTAGTGTATGCAGAGGAAAGGATTGTTGTTCAGAATTGACTGATCTATTTGATTAGTACTATTGTTTTACTATTGTTTGTCAATGATGTCTTCATTAGATATGAAGTTAAACTAATTGTATAAGGAGATTGAGTCTGGCTAACTGATTGATTAAGTAAGAAGGGTGATCTTTGTTGTTATCTATTTAGAACGTTGTAATATGACAATAAATCTTCAGATTGTCTCTGGTTAGTACAGTTTTTGGTTCATAAGTTTTATGATTCAGTATATTTAGAGGTATATGTAGGTTGGGTTATAGAAAGTAGTGTATACATGTAGGTTTTCCTCATTGAAGGAGCATATACATTCTAACAAATGGTTTTTGAGGTTGCAGTTGGTTCTGATTGTTGATGCAGTGTGATGAGTTCAATTATGTGTACTGGTTACAGTGATCTGGTTGTTCCAGTTGATTGGTTAAGTTTCGGTTGATTGGGTTTTGAGTGATTGATTGATTCAGATGTATCAATGATGGATGAATGTGTTACAATGATGATTTACAATTTTGAGTTTTGATATTGAGCTTAATTGTTGATAATCGGTATAGTATGAAAATTTGATGAAATGTGACCTACAAGTTATGATGTATTGAAGCAGGTGGATTCAGTCTGATAATTTGATGAAACGTGGTCCCTGGAGAAAGAGTGAAGGTGATAGCCTTCTGTAGGTCAGTTCCTATGTACTGGTAAACATATAAGCCAGTACAAGAGTTAGGGGGTTGGATCTCCCTTCTAGTAGTAGCTGGAGAACGAGTGAAGGTTGTAGCCTTCTGTAGGTCAGTGCCTATGTACTGGTAAACATATTAACCAATACAAGAGCTAGGGGGTTGTAGATCCCTTCCAGTAGAAGCTAGAGAATGAGTGAAGGTTGTATCCTTCTGTAGGTGGGTGCCTGCATACTGGTATGAGTCTGCACCAGTACAAGATTGTAAACAACCTTTCCTTTATATTAAAAAGAAGACAAAGACGATATCAACAGGTGGTTTTCTCCTGCATTGGGTTTCCACCTTAAATCCTAGTGTTCATGTATGTTGCTTATGTGTGATGGTTTATTTTGTTATTACAACACATGGTTACTATTTATCTAATGTTTAATAAAGTACTAATGCACTGGATGAAGGAAAACATATGGTGGATTAACAAAATCATAAGTTCACTAGATATACGCTAATTGTCTTAAGAACAGTTGCGTACACACACATATTTCGTTCAGTAAAGTCGTGTATAGAAATCTGAATATGAAATGAAAAAAATTATTGATTTGTAAATAGTGATTCACACCCCCCCACCCCCTCTAAGTATTTTTCCCAACAAGTATCAAGTTTACAATATCATCACAAGGCTGCAAAATTTGAGTATGAAATGAAGATAGAGAGAAGGAAGGGGATTAAAATCCCTGATGAAGTCTAGAGCTTTGAATGATCTAAAAGTGTTGGAATGATTTTAAATATACTTGGGAATTGAGTCTTCAAAAAATCTTCAAATGCAAGTTTACTGGTCAACAAGACCATAGACTAAACTCATTAATGTAGCAACAAGGCCGATAAAGGAGATTCAAGCTATTTTAAATGCTAAGTATTCTCGATTGAAGTATCTGCAGATCAATATTTTTTCAAAAGTAGTAGATCATATGCAATTGCAAAGGTGAAAGTTGCCAATGTTGTTAAGGATTTTTTAACAACAAAGAATGAATTCTTGAAGACAAAATAGAAGAAATTGCAGTCTCGTGTTGAGGTACTACAAAATCATGTCTAGGATTTTATTATGGAGTCTACTAGCAAATATGGAAGAATTGATTCCTTCAAGAGTAGACTCTAGACAACTGAATTTGAAATCCTCTAGTTTCATATTAAATTGCCTAAGCCCTAATACTAGCTAGTTTTTATAGAGAAGATTCTTATTCTAATGATTAAAAAGAGCTTTAGGAAAATGTAGATTTTTTGACAACGTCAAGTGCAAAAATTCCACAAAGTATCTACTAATAAAGAGTAATAAATAAATGATTTGATTGTTTGATTGTTAATCAAAACTAGGGAGGGGAAAATTTGAGCACTCGCATGATTTCCCCCAAAAATAAGTAAAAGAGTTGGACACAAAGATATAAGATCTATAGCATATTAACATTGGGAAGGAAAGAACCATAACTTCTCACCAAATTATCCAGGACAAGTCACAAAATTAAGGGATAAATTCCTCTCCATACTATTGAGAGCGGGCTTCCACCTCCCTACCCTCTCAGAGGAAGGAAAAAATTCCTCTCCCATTGAATTTTACACTACTTGTCACCTTTCAAACTTTTTATAAATTTATGAAGAATCAAATATAAAAATTTAATTAGAATGCTACTTTTCTTCCTCGAGTGGATTAGGTAGAGACACATCATATTCTAGTTCAATAGGGCTCAAATCTAGTATACACAGTAGTTCGAGGAAAAGTTGTTCTTCAAGGTAGTTGTGATCATAAGTTTGAGAATCCACATTTCTTCCTCAAACGTAATCCAAATTCATAGAAAATGAAGTATCCATAATTACATTTATTTTGCTATGATAGGCTTTCCCTTGATCAAGTATTTGGGGGAATAATTTTGATGTTCTATTCTTTAGACGAGAATTTTGATTCCACTAGAACTGCACTATGGATCAACCAGATCAACATAAGATACTAGGTATGCTACTACCTTTTCATCTTATGCTTCTAGTGGTTCTTAAGCTATTAGATCTACTAGATCAAGAATGTAATCTAAAGGATCGTCTATTGGACCGACTTCTCCTACTTGTTCTACAACCCCTGATTTTGTTGTTGGATATACTATTGTTGGAAAGGTAAGCCACATGCGATAGTTATTATGCCTCTACCTTTGCTTTCTCTGTTGCATAAGTAGGTGTTGTTGTTGGTCATATTGTTGCTAGCTTTGAATATTCTATCTATGTGTAACAATGAATAGCTTAACCGGTTGCTTAACCTTCCAGATCAATGACTTAAGCTAGTATTGTTGTTGTTACTGGGACTCGGTAAACAACTAGGTTTGGGACTAGAAGAGATGCTGCTAGATAAGATCCTAGGTATAGCTATGCTTACTTTACGACCGTTGGTGAAATTTCTGACCAAAAACGTTTTAAATGACATTTCTCTTTCCAAGAATTTCCACTTCCATAACCCAATAAGGAGCCAAGATGCATCATTGTTATTTTTCATCATTAACTGCTTCTACTACCCTCTTCTATTACCTGCTTATGCTGCTGTAGTTTGGGCTACTATAGAGTAACCCAATCTTACCTAATGCTTATTTTTTTCTTTATTTACCAACTAACAACTCTAAGAGTTTGGGATATTTCCTTTCAGGGGGGGAGGTTAGTGTTAGTTTTTGTAGCATTGAATGTGTTCTAGCCACAAAATTTTGTGGAGAGACTAGAATACATGAAATCTCCAGAATCCAAAAATCATGTAGGGAAATTATGCTTAGAAGTGTCTCAATTAGAGTATTAACCAATTTTTTAAATATTTCCTAAGTCTAAACTTAGGGAATATGGTTAATTAATCAATATTAATTGAGATAAGGCGTGAAACATATAGAATCTCACACGGATCAACCAAGAAATGATCCTAGCCATTGATTAAGTTTTAATATTGGTTTTTGGTGCTCCAACAGTGGATTATAAAATAAAGTCGATGTGGTGATGAAGATCATCCAGTGCAGATACTCAATTGCCCAAGAAATTCGATTTTCTCAGTAACAGTAGCTCAACAAAGAATATAGAGCGAGAGGGTGAGTAGTAGGTGGAGCAGGAGAGCAACATCATTATGGGAGAAAGTTTTCAGTTCATATAAGAGTTGAAAGAAGGAAGTATGAAATATTTAGAGGTCCAGCATAGGGACTGCAAAGAGGTTGACGCTGGCCTCTCAGACAGAAAATATTTGTGGGGTGAGAGAAACTTCTCACAATATTTTTGCCAGTATTTTCTTTAGATTAGATTGCCAGCTTCGCATCTAAATTATTGTACTCATATTTGCTGCTGAACATCAATAATAAAACCCTCATCTGTTGCACTGATTTTCTTAAGTTGGGTTTTTCCATGGATAATTGTCCAAAAATAACCATGTCGATTTTATTTTGTGTGTGTGCTAGAATTTCTCAATTTCCAATATTTTATTATCCGCAGTATTTGTATGGTGAAAATTGCAACTGTGATTTTATTCATTATTTGCCGAAGTAAATAAACTGCAGAATTAATTTCTAAGTTAGAAGAATAATCTCCAATAGTTACAATAGATAGAATTTTCACATGGTATTAGAGCATAATTGATCATGTAGTAAGCTCAAAAAAAAAAACGATGTTCAAAGGGAGCGGCAAATCGAAAAACCCAGAGCGTCTGCGCAGAGCCCAGTTCAGGAAATTCATGTTGCTAGGGAAACAATTCGATTTCTTCAGTTGAGAAGAGGCAGGAAAATAGAATTTCCCAGTTAGTGATTCCAATAGGTAGAGGGAGTAGTTGCAACTCAATTTTTTCACTGAGTTGAATACTGGTTGGACACAGAAACGTTTTTCTGCAAGTTGTAAATTTCACATTGGGAGGAAAAGAGAAAAACACACTAATTTTGTTCCAATTTAGCCATGGACAAAAGTAACATTCAAGAGACTTCAGATTTGTCTTCCAGATTGGAAGACGAATTTTATTGCCTAGGAGGATAATATTCATAGGAAGTTTGGTACATAAATAGTTGATCTTCAGCTCACATGACAGGGGTTAGAGAATATTTCTTTAGCTACAAATAGGAGCATATGGATTTCCATATTACTATGGGAAACACAATAAAATGTACTCCAGTAGGGAGAGGTGTCATATATTTTCAGGGGGAGTAAGGAGAAAGCACCAATTCTTAAGATGTATTACATGTGATAGGATTGGGTAAACCCGATTTCAATATCCCAGTTATAGGATAAAGGGTACGATGTTCACTTCATAGGGAAGAAAGTGTATGTCAATCACCCGAGCTGGAATAAAGTAAGAAAGATTGGACTTCAAAAGTAACAAGGTATACTGATTACAAATCATTTCTCCAATGGAACTGATAGGCAACAACAGTAGCGGTAGGAACAACCTGAATGAATTATGGCACAAAAGAATGGGACATATACATCATGAAGCACTCAGGATGCTCAAGGAAATTGTAATAGGAGTTCCTGAACTAGGGACTAAACATGATGATGTGTACAGAGGGTGCGCACTTACGAAGAATGTTATGGAGACATTTCCGAGGGACAACAAAGTTGGTGGCATGTTAGGACTTATACACTATGATATTTGTGGCCCGATGTCCACTAGATATCTCAGTGGTGCTAAGTATTTCATCACCTATAGTGATGATCATTCCAGAAAAAACCTGGATCTACTTCTTGAAGACCAAGGATGAGGTCTGTGATCGTTTCAGAGAGTTTAAAGTTATCGTGGGGAATGCAACATGGAAAAAGATCAAGGTACTTTGCTTAGATAATGGTGGGGAGTATATTGATAAAGACTTCATAGATTTTTGTGTGGAGGAAGGCATCAAGAGAGAATTGACAACTCCATATAGTCCACAACAGAATGGTGTATTGGAGCGGAAAAATATAACCATTGTTGGAGTTGCAAAGGCCATGTTATATGATAAGGATATACGAAATTTTTTGTGGGAAGAAGCATGTAACATGATAGTGTCTATTCAAAACAAGACTCCCCATAGAGAATTGGGGACAAAAACGCCAGAAGGAGTCTTCACGGGGAAGAAGCTTGAATTTATCCACCTTAGAATTTTTGGCAACATTTGTTATTGTCACGCACCAGATGATAAAAGGACCAAACTATATCAAACAACAGAGAAGGGTTTTTTAATTCAGTATAGTGAAATCTCAATGGCATTCAAAATCTACATTCCTGGAAGTACAAAAATTGTAGTAAGATGAGACGTGAAGTTCATGGAGGACCAAGCTTTAAGGAGGTCTCAAGAGTTGCATGCCAATGATCAGAATCAGTCAGGAGAAGATCCTTTAGTCTGGTAGCAGGGGCAGCCATAGGAGCAACAAGTGGGACAAGCAGGATGAGAATCACAAGGGTTAAGTACTCAGCAGATTAGGAAATTTGTGAAGTTCTCTGCAGATGGGGCAGTAGAGAAAGGATGACAAGGAGCTAGCAGAACTTCTCATGACTAGTGGTCAAGCTAGCAGAGAGGTTCGTCAAACATTAAGGGCTACAAAAGAGTTTATTGGGAATCCTAGGACGAGCAAGAGACAACATGGATATCCTGACAAATACCAAACATTGGTAGCTCAGGTTATAGACCCATCCAGCTTTCAGGATGCCACACAACATCCGATGTGGATAGATGCCATGGTAGAGGAGTATAGCACTATCATGACGCATGTTGTTTAGGAGGTAGTGCCTAGGCCAAAAGATAAATTAGTTGTAGGTTCGAGGTGCATCTATAAGATCAAGTATGTGGTAGATGATAATGTGGAAAAGTACAAGGCTAGGTTTGTGGAAAAGGGGTATGCACAAAAGAAAGGGATGGATTATGAGGAAACCTTCACCCTAGTTGCGAAATACACTTCCATATGGAACATTAGTCTTTTCTTCCTTTTTGTCTCTACGGACAATCTAGAGTTGTCCTTTCTTCTACAAATATGAAAGGCTTCAAAGAAAGACTGTATTGACCCCAACTTACTTTTCTTAAGATTTTGCAAGTCTTTCCTATGCTTTAATCAACTACTCATTGTCTGCTTTAAAAATTTTGATCTTTGCCTTCAGACTTCTTAATGTGTCTACTACATCAGGGGAGTCTCCCTCTCCATGTTGCTCAATTGAGTTCTCCCATCCCACTAATTTCTCTTCTAGCCTGTACGGGGAGTTATATGAAGTGTATTCATCCATTTTTCTCTTCATTTCTTAAGCTTCCATTTTCTTATAATATGCCAATTTTAGCTAAAAAAATTGTACTCAAAAGAATTACCTCAATTTACTTTTGGTAGGGCTATTGCATTTGCATAGGTCAATCTAGTTTAACATGATACATAATAGTCTTAAGAACATATCAATTCATGCCACAATAAAAATAAATTGATTGTCATGTGTGTAACTGCAATGAAAATTATTGGCATGCATATAACCACAATAACTATGATGCATAAATAAATAACTAACAAGCATGCATTTCAGTTATATAGACATATAAATCTGCAGAAAAAGCTACATTTATCCCGAGTTACAATGTTGTGAACCTTACTTTGATACCACTTTGTAACACCCCACCCTATATTTACCCACTTTAACATGCTCACTAGGGTAACCATTAGATGAGAGTTACTATGCATGACCTGATATCCAAGATGCACTTATGAAAATGGGGTCCACATGTCCAGAAATTGACTACTAGCACCAGTGACACATGATAACATTTTTATCAACCTTTCTTGACCAAATATTATTTCCTTTCAATTTCGAGGATCTAAATGATATCTTCAGGGAAAGCGAAGAGACCAAAAAAGTACCAAATATGTTTAACAAATTCCTTTTTTGGCCTTCTCGTGGAATCTTCAAATTGAGGTATTTTGATAGAAAAATAGAGATCGTATGCCAAAGTTATGACCTCGGGAAGTTGGCAATCCAAATTATTCATTTATACAAACACTTTGTGACTATGGTAGATGTATGTCATGGATGTGTAATGTGTTCATTTTTTACATTAACTTCATCACATGATCATCAGAAGTCATCTTTCCCTCTCATACTAGCTGTAACAATCACATGTTAGTCCATGCATTGATATAAATAACCAAAAGCCTGTTAAACCATGGAATGGACCCATACCAAGAGCAATCATATAATAAGAAATAAAACATGCATGTAACCAATATTGAACCAAAATGAAGCCTTGATAAACTAGTCATATAAAAAAAAGTACACCAACACTTATGCTCATTGATCATCAATAAAGAATAACACATAGTAACATATGCCTAGTACCAACCAAGTCAGGGACTTCCATGTACCCCCCAACCATAGATTGGGCTGAACCAAATCTCTCTTTTATCCAATCACCCATGTGCCATATTATAAGCTTGAATATGGGAATTACAAGGGATAAACCAAAACATAACCAACAGGGAATACTTAGGTTAAACTACCTCCACCCGCAAGCCATACTGATTCACCTAAACAAGTTCTGAAATCACCAAAACCAAAACAAGCTTCTATGCCAAATAATTTCTTCACCATACCTAGAGTGATCTAGAATTTATCCAGGACAAATAATTAAAGGTATTACAGACTCATGTGCATGGATGTGCCTATGTTACTTATGCAACAGATCGATAATATTGCTAGAATACATAGACATTGAGGCAAACAGAGAAAACATAATAGCCAAACATGTAACAAAACAATTTTAATAAGGAGTTCACCTAATTCCCCTGGGCTACATCTCCTGGTCCAACTTTTCAGTGGTGGCCTCTCTATTATATTTTCAAGCAGAGTTTTTACAACAGTGAGCTCGATTCAAGGCTCACTAAACAGAATGAAGTCGTTAGGAATGGAGTGGATAGACTCTTCTTACTGAAACTTGACCTCTAAGGGTCACAGTAGTATGACAGGCCTATGCCAAGGAGTTTTCTTGAACCTCTCAAGCCTTCAATGGAGTACACAGACTCTCTGGCTCTCTATGGCTTTGTCTGGCTCGATGCTGCCTTCAAGTCAGCTCAGTTTCTACTTTCTGTTCTCTACTATTAGCTTCCTGAATCTAGCTAACTCTTCTCTGCCTCTTTGTGTTCTGCTCCCTCTACTTATGTCAGGTCATGGATTTAAAGCCAGTTTGTTCTTTTGACTGTTCGTTTCCGCTTCCCGACCTTCCGGTTTCCTTACCCCTGTCCGTTTGAATTCCTCTGCTCTGCGTCATCATCACTAGGTAACGCCTCGTAGGGATGTGGCCAGTTATTTCCCAATGAACTGGGTGTCAGATTCCTTGAATCATTTTTGAATGGCCATTAATTCTGTTTGCTTCAATATCGCCCGCGAATCATGAATCATTTGCCAACTCATCATCAACGTCGGACTTCAAATCCCCTTTCATTTCGCTTTTTGACCTGTCAAATCCAGTCAGTCAACAAAACACATCTCCGCCGTTGATCTGCCCCCCCCAGATCCTACGGTCGTCCTTCATATCGGGCAGACAAGTCGCACGATGTTTACCTGTCTAATGCGTGCATTTTTCTCTCTCATCCGTCAGATGCTTGTCACTCAATGTGTGGCATCAGGTGGGACTCAGTCAAAACTTCTTACCGCCTCGAGGCCTTCTGATATCCTGTCGGTTTGTGGAATCTTGTGCTACGGAACCGAATGCGTTACTTTTCCGAATTTTATAGTGATTTCGGGTCTGGGTGCTTCGAGGCTTTCCTTCACTGACAGGGATGCCCTGTGATACGCAATTAGCACTTAACGCTAATCGCGTATCAAAAACAACCCCCGTTTCTTTATTTGGCCTTTGGTTTTTCTAGTTTGCACCAGTGCGTGTTACCATGGGCCAACGGTCTGCGTGATCGATCGAGGGTCCTCGTTGCTATTCTCTAGCCACAACTACAACTGTTACGAGGATTCCTTCTCATAGCTTTGATTTTTCTAGGACTTGAATCTTTTAGCTTAAATTTGAAACTGTCATAAAAATTTAGAGAGTGTTTTAGGATCCAATTCGGATCACGACCTTCCCACTGAAAAAGCTTTTGGACCACCAAAAGTTTGTTTTCTTTTAAGCATCAATCAAGTGAGGGTATTGCTTGCTCGCTTGCTCAATTTCTATCCATTTCGCATTGCTTGGCTTTGAACCCTTGAGTCCAATCTTGAGCTATTCAACATCCCCTCTGCATGTAGTTCTTACCTTTTTGTCCAGAACTATATCTTCCTACAATTCATTAAGATATTCAGGCAACAGATCATCAATAGAAGGTAATTGAATCTACTCTTCGGGATCTTCGATTAATGAAGGTTAAAAACGTCTCAAGCTGTCTGCATTAATGACTGAGTAGATGTGCATGTAAGCTAGTAGATCAAGGCAAAAATAATTCTCACCAATTTTCTCAAGTATCTTGAAAGGTCCATACCTTATTGGATTCAGCTTCTTACCTTCACCTTTCATTTTGTCTTTGCTGATATACAGCCAGACTTGATCACCAACTTGGAAACTATGCTCCATTTGATGCTTGCCATGCCTTGCCTAGTACTTGGCTTGGCTCTTTTCCAATTGTTCTTGTACTACTTGGTGAATCTCTTGGATTTATTCAATGAAATTGGTTGCCTTGCCCACATCACTATGTCCATCAACTACTATGTCTTTACCAAAAACAAAATCCAAGGGATACCTCGGTGTGAAACCAAAATAGGTCTCAAAAGGAGATCTCTGTGTAGAAGAATGTTTAGCTCGGTTTTAAGCATGCTACACTTAACATAAATGTTCATCCCAAAGTTTGGGGTGCTTGCTGCAATAGCCTCTAAGCAACTGGATCACTGTCCTGTTGACCACTTCTGTTTGGCCATCTGTTTGCGAATGAAAAGTTGTGCTCTTCTTTAGCCTGGTGTCCCTCAATTCCCACAAACGTGACCAAAATTTCCCAACAAATCAAGTATATTGATCAAATATTATGGAAGTGGGTAATCCAAAATGAACCCATACATGCTGAAAGAACAAATTTGCAGTTTGTTCAGCAGTAATCTGTTTGTTACAAGGTATTAAAGTACACATTTTGCTGAACCTATCCACAACAACATATAAATAGTCATGACCTTTCCTAGATTTAGGAAGTCCTCCAACAAAGTCCATGGAAACACTTTCCCAAGGATGAGAAGGAATTGGTAGTGGAGTGTACAAGCCTAGTTTTTTATTGTTGGGCTTTCTTTTAGCACACATGGTACACCCTCTTACATATCTAGAAACCGTCTCATTCATTTTTGGCCAATAACAAAATCTTTGCAGCTATTCAACTATTTTACTTACACCAAAGTGACCTGATATTAGAGAAGTGTGTGCTTCTCGAATTATCTTTACTCTTTCAGTTTGTGGAATGCATAGCTTCCAAAAGTGATACAAGAGTTGGTCCTTAATATGATAATCCAATTCTTCTACTCGTTTTCCTTGACTTAAAGTTTCATATACATCTTTAAAATCTATATCTTGAGCATATTGTTCAATGTAGCTTTCATGCAATACTGAATTATGCTTGAGTACAGTAGATGCATTTATAATTGGTTTGAATAACATATCTGCAACTTTATTGTGTATGCCCTTTTTATATCTGATGACTAAATGAAACTGTTGTAGAAAACACATCCATCTATACTGTCTTGATTGCTACAACTTAGTTTGGGAGTGTAGATATTGAAGTGGTTGACGATCAGTATGTATAACTATCTCTTTACCCATTAAGTAATGTTTCCACTTTTTCAAATTCTGTACTAATGCATACAATTCTTTATCATATGTGGGATAGTTAACTACTGCAGAATTAAATGTCTCAGAATGATAACATATGGGTTTACTGTGTTGCATCAACACTGCTCCCATGGCATAGTCACTAGCATCCATTTCAATCTCAAATGGTCTTTGAAGATCGAACAGTGCTAGTACTAGTGATGTACTAACATTTCTTTCAAGGTGTCGAAGGCTTTCTGCTGTTTGCCTACCCACTGAAACACCTTGTTCAATCCTGTTGAAGCATATAGGGGAGCTGCAATTAAGGAAAAGTTAGAAATAAACTTTCTCCAATATTGTGATGCTCCTAAGAAGCTTCTAACTTCTATAGCAGATTTGGATTTAGGCCAGTTTACAATGACTGCGACCTTAGAGGGATCTATCTTCGATTCACCACCCCCTACTATATGTCCCAAATAATTCAAAGATGTTTTGCCAAATTCACATTTTGAGAGTTTAACATAAAGATTTTCTCTTTTCAAAACATCTAGAGTCTGCTTAACATGCTTTAAATGTTCTTCCCACGTTTTCCTAAATATAATTATGTCATCCAAATATACAATAACAAAATAATCAAGAAAAGGTCGGAGTACATCATTCATTACTCTCATGAAAGTAGCAGAAGCATTAGTTAAGATGAAAGGCATAACCAGCCACTCATACAATCCTTGCTTTGTTTTGAAAGTAGTCTTCCATGCATCTTGCTCCGCAACTCTGACCTGATGATAGCCACTATTCAAGTCTAGGTTGGAAAAATAATCATCTTCTTCCAATTGATCTAATAGATCATCTATGCAAGGAAGGGGATAACGATTTGTGATCGTTATCTTATTCAATTCTTGGTAATCAATGCACATTCTCCACGAGCCATCATTCTTTCTCACCAGTCTCAATTGGAGACCCACATGGTGATGTGCTAGGTTTGATGAACCCCTTCTTGAGCAGCTCCTATACCTGCTTCTTGATTTTTGCATTCTCTAAAGTGGACAACCTTTTATACTTGTGGCTGCAATTGTTGCTTCATCTCCTAAGTCTAACCCCAAATCATTTTGAATAGATGCAGCAATCTTCTTCTTCTTTCCCTCGAACTTCTTAGGTTTTAGCTCTAGGTGCAGAATCCAGCAGTGTTCATCATCATGCCCATCCTTCTTACAGTGAGTACATGAAGACTTGCTTTTCTATACAATGTTTGTCTTCCTCTCTTTCCATTTCTGTTTTCTTTTCTCCTTATTTTTTCTTGCAATGGGTTTGGATGATCCCCCAACTTCTAGGTTCCCATTCTTACCTCTAGCTTCTAGATGTGTAGCTTGAACGGATACCTCATCTATGCTAGTGGGATTAAACATGAGGATAGTGTGCCTCATGTAGCTGTGTAGACCACCTATATACTTCAACAGAGTCTCAGGTGAGTCTAAAGAAATTCCTAGAACCAAATCTCTTTTCCTAAATTCTTGGGTGTAACCTTGTACACTTTTCCCTTTTAGTTGTCGAAGAGTTTTCCAGCTCATCATGGATTGTTGCATGTAGGCTAGTGGATAGAATTGCTTTTTAATTGCAGAAACAAATTCACTCCAGACAGAAAGAATCTTACCATGTTTCTTCATGTAAGCTCGTGTCTTTCCTTCCCACCATACCAAGGCAATGCCTCCAAGGTGTAGGTTGGCCAGCTAAATCTTACTCTTGTCTGAGTCAATGCTCTGCACTCTTCAATAAACGTCAATCTATATAATTTAATCAAAGATGTCTTCTTTTTATTTTCAGGGCTATTAGGCAGCGTGGGAAATTTTTCTTCTTTCCCTTTGCCTTTACAGTGGTTCGTGGAGGAGAGATTCTTCTACTCCTTTGTCTTGTTTGGAGTTTGATGAGTCTTCATCTCTATTTTTCTTGAATTCCCTATACATTTCCTCCACCATGGATCTCATGGTCATAAAACTATCCATGAATTGGGGGTCTGATTCCAAGGGATTTTCTTCTGACATTTTCCTCTTATAATAAACTCTTCCAATTTCTGGGTTAGTTTCAACCAAATCTCCTTCTCCTAATTTAAGATTTGATCTAGTTAGCATTCAACAACAAAATCCAGCACAAGCTTGTCTAACCTTAGTAACCTAGAGCTCTGATACCACTTGATATGGAATTTATCCAAGACAAAGAATTAAAGGTATTACAGACTCATGTGCATGGATGTGCCTATGTTACTTATGCAACATATCGATAAGATTGCTAGAATACATAGACATTGAGGCAATCATAGAAAACATAACAGTCAAACATGTAACAAAACAAGTTTAATAAGGAGTTCACCCAATGCTCCTGCGCTACGTCTCCCAGTCCATCCTTTCGGTGGTGGCCTCTCTATTATCTTTTCAAGCAGATTTTTTATGATAGTGAGCTTGATTCAAGACTCACTAAACAGAATGAATTTAGTAGGAATGGAGTGCATAGACTCTCCTTACTTAAACTCAACCTTTGAGAGTCACAGTAGTATGATAGGCCTATGTTGAGGAGTTTGCTTGAACCTCTCAAGCCTTCAATGGAGTACATAGACTCTCTTACTCTCTCTGGCTCTATCTAGCTCGATGTTTCCTTCAGGTAAGTCGTGCTTCTACTCTCTATTCTCTACTATTAGCTTCTTTCATCTAGCTAACTCTTGTCTGCCTCTTTGTGTTCTGCTCCCTCTGCTTCTGTCAAGTCACGGCTTTAAAATTAGTCTGTTCTTTTGACTGTTCATTTCCGCTTCCTGGCCTTCTAGTTTCCTTATCTATGTCCATTTGAATTCCTCTTCTTTGCATCATCATCACTGGGTAACGCCTCGTAGGGAGGTGGCCACCTGTTTCCCAACGAACTGGGTGTCAGATTCCTTGAATCATTTTTGAATGGTCGTTAATTCTGTTTGCTTCAATATCACCCATGAATCATGAATCATTTGCCAACTCATCATCCACGTCGGACTTCAAATCCCCTGTCATTTCGCTTTTTGACCTATCAAATCCGGTTAATCATCGGGACGCATCTTTGTCGTTGATCCGGGCCCCCCAAATCCTACAATCGTCCTTCATATCGGGCAGATAAGTCGCACGATGTTTACCCGTCTGATGCGTGCGGTTTTCTCGCTCATCTGCCAGACGTGTGTTGCTCGATGTGTCGCATCGGGCGGGACTCAGTCAAAATTTCTTACTGCCTCGAGGCCTTCTAATATCCTGCCGGTTTGTGGAATCCCGCGCTACAGAACTGAATGCATTAATTTTTCGAATTTTATAGTGATTTCGGGTGCCGGTGCTTCGGGGATTTCCTTCACTGAGGGGGACACCCTGCAATATGTGATTAGTCCTTTAACGCTAATCGTGTATCAGAAACCACCCCCATTTCTTGATTTGGCATCTGGCTTTGCCAGTTTGCGCCAGTGCGTGTTACCATGGGCCGACGGTCTGCGCGCTCGATCGAGGGTCCTCGTTGCTCCACTCTAGCCACAACTACCACTGTTATGAGGATTCCTTTTGATAGCTTTGATTTTTCTAGGACTTGAATCTTTTAGCATAATTTGAAACAGTCATAAAAAATTAGAGAGTGTTTTAGGATCCAATTCGGATCATAGAGGAATTTTTCTGTATCCACTAATCTATTAAGGTCTTCCTAGAGAAAACCATCTCCACCACTAACCCTTGGTATTTTACTAACGCCACCTCAACTGGATCAAAAATCTACTAGCAATCCAAAGCTTAACCAAAATGGGAACCCACTACACCATGGCTATCCAGGAAATGGAAAAGGTAAGGTTGTACATCATTATGAATCTATAACCCCCATGCCAATGACAACAACATGTCCAATAAACCAATGCATAAACCATCCATTCATATCCCAACAAGATAATCAATCATACACACATTTACCTACAATAATCATCGTGTTGGTTGATCTTTCCTCTCTTATTTTCTACCTTTTCTTGTTGTTGTTCCAATATTCCTCTTAGCTACAACTCAAACTCCTCTTGCTTGGCTCTCCTACTTGTGTCTAGCTTGGCCCTCTCTCATGCACTAGTGTTTTCTCATGCTCAAGAAGTGTTGTAGAGTGTGATCTCTCCTCTTTTCCCCCAAAGAGAATGCTAGAATATTCTCTCTCTTCTTTTCTTTTCTTTTTCCTTGCATGCATATACTTATCTCTTCATCTTCCTTTTCTCTTAATTTTGTATATTTCTTTTTCCATTTATTTCCTTTTCCTTTTGCCAATGTGAATTTCCATAGCCAATAAATAATTAAACACAAGTGAATCTAATGTAGTTTTTTGCCCCTCATTCAACTTGGAATAAGTGTCCCATGACATTGGTTTTATTTTTTCCATTTTAATGTCCTTTTATTTACATGAAAATTTAACCCCAATGAAGAGACACCCATTGGTATAGAAATAACATTATATATAGAGAACCTGACCTTCTCCACAAGGCACCATCCGACCTCACACAAGATAAGAAATATTTTTGGTATCTTAACGAAGAATTCGGGAAAAGTAGGACGAACAAGGATGAGCTCATCTCTATAATTTATCTCTCCTTCCTTGACATCATGTGTGTGACTTTCTAGGCATATTCAAGATACCACGTCAAGTTTCTGGGTAGTAGTTTCTGGGTAACATGACCAAAATTTTGGGTAGATTACTCTTGGTAGGAGGGTTGAACTTTTGGGCATAATCTGGGAGACCAAAATTTGGCCTAGGAAGATCAGAGAGGGTCGAAGTTGTTGGGTAGAAGAGTGAATTTACAAGAAGGATATTTGACCAGGTTTGACCATAGTATTTTTGGTGGGTTAGATGATCATAGTTGACTAGCAGTACTAGTTGTATCTCTTGCTGAACTAAAGAATTTGTCTAAGGAAAATGGTGTTGCGATTTCCCACAAGTGGGTTTTCCCAAGGTAAATCTTGTGCTCTATTTGTGCATTGTGATATCTATTATTCTTATGTATTTATGGTTGAATTTATGAAGTGTAATTACATAATAATAAACTAGAATTTCTAAAAGAATATTTACATCATTAGAGGTAATTATCAACATTTCACAAATCACTGCTTATATCTATTTGAATTAAAAAATCAATATGAAGATGATCGGATGCAAGAAATATCTGGTTTGTAATTTTTTATTTTGTGATTACACAACTCAACCATTCCACCAAAATTAAATCAACACCTTTTGATCCATATCTTGCTTAATTATCAGTGTCTTAGTGCATTAAAATTAATGTTGGCCTATCAACCATACAACGATGGCATCCATGTATAACCAAAAATATCATGCTTAACCACTTGGAATAAATGCCGCAACAACCTTCGAATATAAATGAATCTAAAATGAAAAGGATAAAAAAAAAGGTTCCATTTCATTCTCCATTCACCCAACTATGTACTCATTACTTCAAAATTCAAATAGCTTGTTGTTAAACAAAATTTCTCATTATGTTTTTTCTTTTATTGACTACACAATATATGAAATAGATTGAACAAGTTATGATTAGGATTAGAGGATTGAGGCATCATTTTAGTTGGAGAAATCAGGGTAAATATAAGAGCTAAAATAAGGTTGACGTAGGAGAATAGGATTAGAGATCAATTTCAAATTTTCTAGAAGATCAAATTCACTACAATTTGGGAAATCATGGATTCAACGATCGAATTTATTCTAAACAAAAATAGTTGATGGAGACTGGGGGTGGAAGCCAACTACCAATATTCAAACAAATCGAGTGTAGCTAAATGACAATGCACAATTCTCTTTCTGATTCAATGAAATCTAACTAAAGAAGGGTAAAGATCCTTTTTCCTTTTACAATGAAAAAAAAATCAAACACACTCAATAATATTTTTAAATGAAATTCACTAAGTTTATAATAGCATAGACACAATAAAATAATCCAAAAGAAATCACTCAAAGAGAGAAAAAATAAGAACCCCGAGAAAGAACATAAGACACTCAAAATCTCAAGACTTAGGAATTTGCAAACAAAAGAGCTCAAACACATTCAAATGAAAAAAAAATGAAGAGCCAAAAAGATAGTGCAAATCAAGTAGGGTTGTAGATTAATGCATGGATGGATCAAGCTCACAATGAAAGAAAAAATGTTAGATCTGATATGATTATTAGTTGCTAATGATAGTAGTATATAGATCCATAAAGCACAAAATAGATCCAAGAAATCAAATTTCAAATTCAAGCAAGATAAGCTTAACTAGGACTCCTAAGGCTCAAATGAAGACAATTTCAATGCAAGAAATTATATTTGAAACAAATCAATAGTAGATATGTAGTTATAAAGATAGTGAAAGAATATATTTGAAAGATCAAATCAAGACTTGGAAAGGAGCCTTTGAAAAAGCCTAATTTTAGAGAGTCTTCATTCTGACAATGTTATAAACCTAGTGAAATATTTTCTCTAAGTAGAGAAATCATCCAATCAAGATCAAAATTGTTGCTCTATTAGCTATCACAAGCCAAGGAATATGGGGAAAAGTGTACTAGTTGAATTTCAACCGACCATAACTTGCTTATCTGAAATTCGTTTTCATTGATTTTTATTTTTTATTTTTTTTGGGTGAAATTTTGAGAGGAATTTATATTTGTGGTTATTTCAATTAAATTATGTATATAAAATTATATATTATGCTCTCAAACCTAATATGATGTTCTGTCTTTCTATTTTTTTAGATAAAAAATAAAAATAAAAGCTTCAAATCCAAGATCTATCTAGATCTTAAGCAAATAAGAATATAGATAAGATAAAATAACCACAAAGAACTCAATGGAAGCAATATAAACAAAAAATGCAAAGAAGAAGAGGAGATCTAATAGATCTACTCTTAACTCTCTAGTAGAGTCACTAGATCTGTTACTAGGAAAAATCACCTCAGTAAGAAAATTACTTTTAACCCAATAGATAAAAGGATGATCTACCTAAATGTGAGTGTGAGATCATGAAAAGATATCAAGAGGTCTAGCCCTTATTCCTTCCTACAAAAACAAACACATTCTAAACTCATACAAGATAGTGCAAAAGAAGGGTTGGAGGATTACTACCAATCACCCTTGCAAGTTGGTGTAGTCTCTTGAGTCCTATGTAAATAAAAACCTACTTCCACTTGAATATCTCATTTCCTCTCGCAATAAGAAATACATTGCAGACATGAACCACTAAACAAACCCACAATACCCTTCCACAAAGGGCTAATTAGTCTAAAAATAACATGCACAAGTATAAAACATATTTTAAACCATAGATATAGGAAAGGAACATATATTTATTAATCAATAAATATTAATAAAAAGAATGTAAACCTCGGAGAAATCAACTCCTCTCCTCCAACTTGCAACTTGGCTCCCTTCTCCCAATACAACAGATCTCCCATGCTATAATATGGATACTAGATCTAACCCCCTTTCCTTTTGGTGAGATTATATAGGTTCATTCTATCTTATGGGAGAATGTATCTAGACACCTTGAGGCTTGAGAAGTTAGGAAACTTCTACAATGATGGACTCCTAGCCAACTCATACGCAAGTGGGTCAATTTGATCTCCTTGGGAATGACAAACTCTAGAATTTGTTTTGACAATTATGAGTTTTTTCTCAGTTACTTCAATTATGAAATTATTATTATCTCATAATTATAAAATTGTGATAAAATAATTATGAGCAATTACTCAATTTTGTAATTCCACACTTTTGACATGGAATAACTCTTACATAAGTAAAATAAAAGGTGAAAGGGGATGCCTTCTAGCCAACAACGGAGGTAAGTTGAACTTGGGTTTCTCTCACTATAACGGAGTGGAAAATAGGGTTATAAAATAATTAACCTTTAAGGAGTGATAGAAGAATTAAGGCTAAGGACTAATCCCTTAAGAAATAAAGAACTCAAGAGACTAGAACCCCAATAGGAATTTCATTTAGCATCAACATTTCAATGGATTGTAACCACATGTTCTACAACAAATTACATTATATTAATTCCACAAAATCAAAAGGTGCATTTGAAACAACCTAAACTTATTGCAAATATTTTAATCTTTTCTCATTTAAATAGATTTTGTTTCAATGGAAATATTATACACATTTTTGAACACAATAATTTATTACAAACATTCTAGAACATGACTCATAAGAAATAGGATATGAATAGGATTCATATACACATAAGAGGAATATTGATTACAATAAAAATTGAGAAATGGAATCTGTATTGATTTCTTGAAAACTCGTTAAAGGATTTTGAATACAATATTAAATATTTTCCACAAAACTCCAAAAAAAACCATTTTAGTCCCCTCTCCTTCGTCTTTTATTTTTTTCCTTAAAAAGATAACTTCTAGTTTTAGCTATAAAATTGATCATTTAAATGTTTATATTTAGGTCAGGAAGTTAACATTTAGCCTTTTACAAAAATTTTTGAATAAAAAACCCCTTTTTTATTCATCTAAATAATCTTTGCAATAAGTCAATCTTTGTCAAATATCCTCTTCTACCTTTGTAGATTTTGTATAGAAGCGCTATATGCTATTATATTCACATATCATTTCTAGATTTCCTCATGAATTCACCAAGGTTTATCCTTTATAAAATAATATTTTATGTTAATAATGAGGTCTATACAACTCTTGATTATGTGGATTCTAGGTTTAAGTTAAAATTTGTATATAAATTTTCTTGTGATGACTTACGTAAAAATATCCACTTTCAACTACCTAGACCAAAACAACTCATCTTGAAGCCAATGGAAATTGGAACCCCCCCCCCCTTCCTTTAGTGGTTTTGAAATTAGGGGGAAGGTTTCCTCATTTTATGTCTTCCATAGGATTATGTTGGGTGGTTTGGACTCCGATCCCCACCATGCCCCCTCTCCTTTCCATTAAATGCCAAAAAACAGAGGGTTCACAATTAACCCATGGGAAATATTGAAAATAATCGGCATATCTTGATTATATGAAATCCATTCCCTTTTGATCTAGGGTCTCAATAAGTTTTTAAATTGCGCCTTTACCTCTATCATAGTATACATAATTAAATCAAGATCCTCCATGGTAAAATTAAAATGGAACACAAAAAAATTTCTTATATTATCCATATATCTGCAATAAAATGTTCATACATTGCGTCACTTTTTGGATTGAGATCATCAACAAGAATTGGCACAATCTTCACTAGTCATCCTTGAAATACTACTACAAGGTGTGTTAAGTGCAACTATACACTTGACAAGTTATTCTAGCAAAATATCCTCTACAAAGTTACCCTACTCACAATGTCAAATAAAATTTTGATCAAGAGAAATAGGAGGAAGAAAATATGCCATCAGATTCCATGATCACTTCAATACTTGACCAATTAAGCTTGTCACTACATCTCTTGTACCACCCAAAATTTTCCCCATGATGGTACATATCCCATCTGCTTTTACCTAGCTTAGGAATCCTTACGACAGAGACCAACAAAATTGATAACCAACTAACATTTGTCCCATGTAGGGAGAGCTTGAAAACCTTATTTTGTCATGGATAGCCATTAAACACATTATTAACATTCTCACAAGTTGGATGCAACATTAATATGCCTAAACTACATGCATGCATATCTTAACATTTGTGATTGTTTTTGAAGAATGCATGTCTCAAAGTATGGGGACCAATAATTATTGGCAGTTGAGACCAACATTTCCCCATTATACAAGCCACAACACAATCCAAAATAGATGGTATGTGTCCTTTATCTTCACATAAGCTACAACATAGCTCACACAACTTTGTTACGAATTGTCTTAGACATAACCTCCTTGAACTAGCCCCAACAGATAGCTTAATTGGTCGAGTTCTCGTTATTAAGTACCTCACTAATTGGGAGCTCATGAGGTCAAATCATCTCAACACACTTGGGGTTCCGCCCTGCTAGTTTGGATGGTGGGTAGATCCCTTTGGGTTGATCGGCCTATATTTTCTTGTGGATGTAGTGGTCACCCAGTGTCTGTGAACCACATTAAAAAAAATAAAAATCTTCTTGAACTAATCAAAACTCTTTTCCTCATTATGTAGATATTTATCCACAATATTTCTATTTCATAAAGATCAATCCTCTATAATTCCACCCATATCACAACTTTTGTTCCAAGAATGTAATTGAATGGGAACTTATGCTTCCACGAAATCTAGGCACCAACAAAGTGTTTGGAAATAGAAATAACAACAACAATACTTTCACATCCTCTATCAAATCTAGTGACTTCAACTATCCTATGGTAAATAAAATGGTGTGATTATGGGATCTAATATATGTGGAGATCATAAAATTATTCCTTTGAAATATACTTCTGATGTGAATTCCATAATATCTTCTAAAAAGGAAGGACTCGCCACTAAGGTGGCACACAAGCTAAGGTTGAGGCTTAAGAAATAGCTATGTGCTCTTTGCCTCTTGATTTCACACCTATAAAATTATGAATCCTCGATATAGATATTAAATACGAAACATACTCTAAGGATCTAGGACATGCTAATTTTTATAACCAGAAATTTGACTTAACAAAAATTTTAACGCAACAATTTTTGTTACAATGCAATATTCTTGTTCAAGGGGCCTAAGGAAATGGCGACCAACCATTTTTCTTCAATAACATTCACATCCAAGGGTATCCCATGGAAACGATATTTGATGTTATCTATATACCATTAGTTTTGTAAAAGAAAAAAAGTTGTTGTAGGTAGGGGGCCAAATGCTAGGCACTAAATTCATATAACACCAATACCAAGTTCCTCAATAGGATAGATTTGACTATAAAAATTCTACTAGAGTTGAATAACAATACCAAACAATAATAATCCACAATGTCATCATGGTACCAACATTATTAGAGTAGAACATTCATTAGAATGCATGATGGTTGAAGTGAGAATGCAACAGTTAAGGGACATTCTTATCTTTGATGTACAACCTTCATGGGAGGTCAATGATAAAAAAAAAACCATGTGCCAAATTATTATGACACTACATGGATGATTTATCAAATTGAGTGGCCTATTCATTAAGCGAAGGATTCAGTTTTTCATTATTGTTTTTTTTTTATAAATTTGGGTGGTACCTTTCTATTACTTCTTCAAAATGTAGTAAGAAGTACAACATCAACATCCATGTCAAGATGGTCACAACATGCCCATAGGAAATCAAAGTTTGTTGACCATCTGATTGCATTATAACAAGTCCAAAAATTAAATTGCTTAAAATTTTCAAACAAACCTAAATAATCTTGTTTGTCTTTATGCCCGCTAATAACCAAAAAATCCATGTTATGCATCTAAAAGAGTTCAATCATCATAATTAGATTCAACCAGTACTATATCTTTGGCAATATGTCCAAGTTGTTCTATCAGTGGCATGAATAGAATGCACTTCTCAATTTGAGCAAGGCGAGCATTCTATTGTTGAATCTGGCACTGAATTAGCTGAAGTTCTATGTGAATTTCTTGTATCTCCTCTAAGTAAATTGGGCTACTAGATAGCGAAAACATCAAGTCTTTAGCCAAAATAGTCTTCTAGATATTCATTATTGTTAATGACTAATGTTTCGCCATTTTTCATAGTGGCCATGTTTTCATGAAAATCATCCACTACATTTTTATCCCTTAAAACATGGAACCAAGCCACTAATTCAAATGTGTATCAGATGTGTCTGATTCTTTCTATGATAGAGACCAAATGGAAACAATTTTAGAGAGAGCTTGATACCATGCTCTTAATGATTATAGTAGAATGTCCAAGAACTATAGGTGTGAGATGTGAATACTTTTAGCTAAATTTAATCACTATAGTAAAGCATAGGCCTCTTCCATATTACTGCATGAGATTCTAATACTCCATGCATAAGTGTATTCGATTGTGCCTCCAAGGATATAGATAGCCCCTCCCACACTTCCACCCTAGGATTGTTTTTTAAAGTTACATAAAAAAAGAGTAAGGAGGAGTTATATTCCATCATTCATGCTTGAAATTATAGAGGATTCAAATGAATCTATTAATATGATCTATGTAAATGATTTTTTGCGACAAATCATGAAGGGGATAAATCTAAATTGAAATGTTTCCAACACATTTCTTCATCCTTCTCTAGTTCTTGCTTAGCTATCAATTGCATGTATTTTTCCTTTCAAATTATATACCAGTCAATTTTTTTCTTAGATAGATACTTGATTTAAGATAAGCAATTTTTTTTGTAAGATATCCTTATCTTTGACCAATCATACTTTCCAACAAACAAACTCAAGCTTTGTTGAAAACAAATTCATTTGAAAATTTCCATCTCAATGAATTATAGTTAAGGGTAGCAAGAAGGTCTATATTGTTGAATTTGTAACTATGATCAATATTCATTATGTATATTTGGTCACTTGATGTACTTGTATTTATTATTTCAAAGCATATTAATAAATACTAGAGTCAAAGGAAAATTTATTTTGAGTCAAAGTCCCATTTTGACTTGTGAAAGATGAAAATTTGAATTTTTGAAATGTAATTGTTGGCTCCAAAAGTGACAAGTCAGGTTCCCTTCAAGTCAAGTCAGCCCTAGCCAAGAGACATACTCATTTGGCAAAAAAAAACTACTATATAAAGGCAGATCAACCTCCTCCACTTGGGCATTTGATCTCATTCACACAAGATAGTTTCTAGGAAGCTAGTGAAGGACAATAAGGAAAAAATAGGAGGAAAAATGATATAATCTCTCTCTTCTCTCTCTTGCAACTCACACATGCATATTGGAGTTTCACTTTGTAGTTCATGTTTTTCTGGGCATTTTTTGCAATGGGCCAAAAATTTTGCATAACTAGGCAACTGTTGCAGGGCCAAAATTTATTGGGCAACTGGCAATTACAAGAGGGCAAAAACTTTAGGTTATATAGGTAGAACATATTGCAGAATAAAATTGGGGGGCTTGGCTTGGAGGAGAAGACCAAGTCTTGCTATAGGTCTAGGTGTGTCTCTCATTGAACAAGAAGAATTTATCTATTGAAAAATGTTGTTGTGTTTTTCCCCTTGGTTGGTTTTCCCAGGGTAGATCTTATCTTCTTTTGTGTATTGTGATTTCTACCATTATAATATTATTTATGGTTGAATTTATAAAGTACAATTGTTGAATGATGTATTGTAATAAGTTAAAATAATATCTACATAAAAACTAATTATCAGTATTTCAAAAATATTGTGCTAGTCTATATTTCTCCTAGAGAATCAACATGGTACCAAAGATTTGGTGAATGAAGGAACATTGAGATCGCCCTTGTAAAATCCCTAGAGATAATTTTGTTTAGCTTGGAAAGTTATAATAAATCTTATTTTTTCCGAGAACAAAGTTTTGGATATTGTGATAGGAAACACTATTGAACCAGTAGATACAACAAGAAAAGAGAAGTTCAAAGTGGATGATATCACTTCCATGAGTCTTATAGTAGACTTCGTTATATATCATTTGATTCCATACATTGCAAAGCATGATCCTCCAAATAAGATGTATGCTACTCTAACAAATATATACACTATCAAGAATGTTGGCCAATTCATGAGTTTGAAGAATGAAATTAAAAATAAAAGGATGACTAATAACGACATTGTCATTTCATACTTTGTGGATATTTCCCAAATTAGAGATAAAATTCAAGAAATTGGAGAATCCATTCTAGATCAAGAACTTGTGATCACAACACTCAATGGTCTTCCTGGATCATCGAATGCATTTGTAGTAGGCATAAGAAGTTGGAAATAACCTCCTTCATTTGAACAACTATGGGCATCTTGTGCTCAAGAAGAATAAAGGTTGATGTCAAGAAATCTTTAGGAAGAAGAACCTCAAGCCTTTGCAACTCATTTTAAGAACAAGGGAAAGAAGAATTTTGGTCCTCAACATAAGAAGTCAGGAAAGGGATCTTCTTCTAAGAAGAAGGATTTATCAAAGATATAGTGTTATGGATGTCAAGAATATCGACATTTCAAAATAGATAGTTCTAATATGGATAATAAGAAGAGAAACATGAAAAAACATGCTTCCACTACAAATGTTGAATATGAGAGAGGAAATAAGACTAAAGGTGACAAGGATTTCTTTTATTTCTATGCTCTAGAAGGTTTCATTGTAGATGATGATGACAAGTGGTTGCAAGATAGTGGAGCATCAAGACACATGACTAGAGAGGATGGAAATATTTCTAGCATGATGGAAAAGGGATTGCCCTAAAGAGTTGAGCTTGGAGACAGTCATAGCTCTATAGTCAAAGGAATTGGAAAGGCCTGCATAGAGATGGAATCTGATAATATTATTCATCTCCGTAATGTTTTTTATGTACCGGGTTTGAAAAATAATCTTTTTTCTATTTCTTGTTTATGATATAAACAAGATAAAGTTTCTTTTATGGATGGAAAAGTAATTGTTTGGTCCAAGGGCTCTAGTATAGATGATGCTAGGGTTATTTGGATTCATGATGGAAGCTTTTATAGACTTGTGAGTCAACTAGATCAAGCACTAGTACATGATGAGATCGATCGAAGCTGAATTTGGCATTAAAGGTATGGGCATATTCATTATAGATCATTTAGCAAGTTGATTCAAATAGTTTCAAGGGTTCTTGAATTGAAAATCAAGAATGATGGTTCATGCAAAGGTTCTATTCTTAGGAATAACATTAATAAATCTTTTCCAAATAACGACAATAGATCTAATGTAACTTTGGACTTAATCCACTCTAATGTGTGTGGTATGATGCATGTTAAATCGCTTGGTGGCTCATTGTACTATGTGACATATATTTATAAGCTTTCCTATAAGACATGGATATATATCTTGAAGGCTAAGGATGAAGTATTTGACAAGTTCATGTAATTAAAGTATGAAGTAGAGAACTTGATAGGAAGAAATATCAAGATATTGATATCTGACAATGCAGGAAAATACACCACAAAGGAGCTTGTTCCTTCCTGCAAGAAAGATGGGATTAAGAGGGAGCTAATTGTCCCCTATAATACACAATAGAATGGTGTAAAAAATTGAAAGAAAAGGTCCATTCAAGAGTTTTTCAAGGCCATGGCGCATGATTTGGTCTTTTCATTGTGTTAGAAAATTATATATTACAGAGCAATGGGACACAAAAAATATTGTGGAAACACAAACACAGAAAACACATAAAACAAGATAGATATAGATATATGTGGTTCACCCATTTTGGGCTACGTCCATGGAGAAACAACCAGTCCTTCTATTTATATTATCCAGCAAAATGAAGAGATACAACCTACAACAAATCCATTGTAATTTTGTCTTCACTCTCACATGGTCTCCTCTCTTTTTCTTGCTTAGAATAATACACACATGCAATACAATTCCCTCATATAAACTGAGGGTTGCCTTATTGAGAAAAAATATCTAAATTAACATAACTTCTACGGTCACGTCATCTGCCTAATTAATGGCCTAGATTGACTATGAAAATACAATATTTTAGAAGGAAAATTTTCATCTATGTTTAGCTTCGAGGGCACTGCCTATGAACCCCTGTGGGGGGGCCTCCAAACATGTAACGAACCCTCTTGGACCCCCTAGGAAGCAATAGTGGGGGGGCAAGACCCCCCACACCCCATCAAGGATTGGGATCCAAACGTAGCTAAAACAATACCTCTGAATTAGGAAGATAATCAGGCTCCACATCTAACAATCTCCCACTTGGAGATTGGTTATAACAAATCCATCGCTACTTCATTTTTTGGAAAACACTTTCACTTTGGACTTGGTTTTTTCTCATCTTTATCATCATACTTGAAGACTAATTGAAACTCAACATAATATCAATTTCTCCCTGGTTACAACTTTTGTTAACATATCTACAGGATTTTGGCTAGTGTGTATCTTTTTTAGCTTCAAATATACATCTTCCAACACTAAACGTATTAAATGGTACTTGAGTTTTATATTATTTATCTTGGAATTAAATGTTGATTTCTTTGCAAGATTAATGGCACTCTAGTGGTCGCTGTATAACCTTCCCATCTCCTTCTGCTTTCCCAATTCATCCATAAACCTTTGTAACCATATCATTTCATGTATAGCCTCTATAATAGCAGCATACTCCACTTCCATTGTTGAAATTGAAACAACAATTTGAATTTTTGAAACCCAACTAATAGTTGTTCTGCCTACATTAAATACATACCTTGTGGTTCTCCTACTCTTATCTCTATCACCTGCCATATTTTCTTCAACATATCCTTGTAGAGAAATGTTTGAACCATCAAGGCATAATGCTTGATTTGTGGTACATCTCAAATACCTGAGAATCCACTTCACTTTCATACAATGTTATTTTCTTTGATTGTTCATGTACTTGTTTACAACTCCCATTGTGTGTGCAACACCAGGCCTTGTGTAAACCATTGCATACATTAAGCTTCCAATTGCAATTGTTGATGCATATGGAACTTTACACATATAATCCATAGCTTTTTGAGTCTTGGGACACATCTCCTTACTTAGTTTGAAATGGATAGCCAAAGGTGTACTAAATAGTTTTGCATTTTGCATATTAAATATTTCCAACACCTTTTGTATGTATTCACTCTGAGACAACTTTACTTTGCAATTTTTCCTCACTCTAGTTATTCTCATACCAAGGATTTGTTTTGCAGCACCCAAGTCCTTCATTGCAAATGAATTTTATAATTTTCCTTGACCACATTTATTTCATGCATGTTAGACCCTACAAAAAGCATGCCATCTAAATAATATATAAATATAATATAGCTTCCATCATGTTTCTTTTAAGAAAACACAGTGGTCATAGTGACATCTAGTATAACCTTGTTCAATAATAAACCTATCAAATTTTAGATACCACTTCCTTGGAGCTTGTTTTAGGCCATATCTTCAACCTGCACGCTAATTTATCCTTCCTTTTGACCTCATACCCTTGTGGCTATTTCATATAGATCTCTTCCTCCAAATCCCCATGAAGAAAGGTTGTATTTACATCTAACTGCTAAGGATGCAAATATTATGTTGCCACTAGACTTGAATAGTTATGATTGAACTCATTTTAATAACAGGAAATAAAATTTAATCAAATTCTATACCTTTCTTTCATGCAAACTCCTTTAGAACAACTCTAGCCTTGTACCTCTTTCTACCTCCATCTTCTTCCTTCAACCTATACACCCATTTATTCTACCATGTTGTTTTACCTGCACACAACCTAACTAAGTCCCAATTTTGGTTATGTACCAAGGCATCCATCTATTCTTTCAAGGCTAGAGCCTACTTCTTCTTAGTTTCTATCTTCGTTACTTCTTCATAACATCCTGGTTCACCTGAATTAGTCAACAAAACATAATATAATGAAGGAGAGTATCATTCAAGGGGTCTACTTGTCTTGGTAGATCTTCTAACACCACTTTCAGGTGTTTGAGGTGTTTGTTGTTGTTGTGGTTGTTGTTGATGTTGTTTTTCATTACGAATTTTAGGCACCTTTACTTTTTTTGTGATCTCATAAAGCACTATGTATTCTTTTTTCTTTTTATTTTTTCTTTTCTTGCATCTGATCCTTATACAGGACCTTTTCATTGAATATGACATCTCTTCTCCTAATGATTTTGTGATTTTCATAATCCTATAAGAAATAATCAAAATCATTAACACCATATCCAATAAAGGTACATTTATTTTAGTTTTTCCTCAAGCTTTGTTTTATTTTCTTTATTGATGTGCAATGTGGACAAAGGCTTCACAACCAAAACTCTTTAAAAATGAGTAGTTTATCATTTTATCTGTCCATGCATCCTTTGGAATACCACCATCCAAGGAAATTGAAGGTCCTCTGTTTATTAGATAAAAAACGTATCTACAACATCTGCCCAAATTGTAAAGGAAATACTACATGCAATCTCATGCACCTTGCATGCTTCATGATTTTCTTGTTCATCCTTTCTGACACACCATTTTCGTGTGGTATTATTGGAACTATCTTCTCTATACGAATTCCATGCTCCGAATAGTACTTATCAAACTTTTTGTTGCAATAATCAACTCCATTGTCTGATCTGAGACACTTCAACTTATTTCCATCTCATTCTCAAACAAAGATTTACATTTCTTGAATGTATCAAATACATCAGATTTATTCTAAATACAATAAATCAAGGTTTTCTTGGTTGCCTCATCAATAAAAATAAGATAATAGCAAGAGCCACCGAGAGATGATACCTGAGCAGTTCCCCATACATTTGTATGCACAAGCTCTAATTTTTCGCTCTTATTTTCTTTCCCAACTTTGAGAAATTTGACTCTCTTTTGTTTTCCATAAACACAATTTTCACATAAATCCAAATCAAGAGGATTCAAACCTGGTAAAAATATTCTTGAGTGAAGAATAGACATCCCCTTCTCACTTATGTTCCCTAGCCTATGAAGCCACAATGCTGTATTTTCTCTACTGGAGGTTAAATAATTAACAAAATTAGAAATACCATTGCATGATTACAATGTACCATTCTTTTCTCCATTTTCGATTACCAGGGCTCCTTTAGTGACCTTTCAGGTTTCATTTGTAAAAGTAGTCACAAAGCCTTCACCACCTAACTGTTATGTTGAAATTAGATTTTTCTTCAGATATGGAACATGTCTTACCTCATTCAATAGCCATTTGTTTCCATTTTGTTATTTTATAAAAACTTTACCCTCTCCAATGATTTTACAGGGTTTATCATCACCGAGATGAACTTGTCCAAAATGTCCTTGAACATAGTCATGACATTGCTTCCTATCAGGTGTGGCATGGAATGAGGCCCCTGAATCTACCACCTAGGCATCAATAATATTCTCTAATGAAAGAATAAAGGCATATTGCAACAAATCACATGTCACATTCACTTCATGATTGTTCTCTTGTTGTGCGTCTCCTTCTTTTCCCTTCCGTGACTTACAGTGTTTCTTCATATTTCCTTTCTTCCTACATTTCTAGCACACTATCCTAGATCTGGACATGGATCTTCATTTTCTTGATTTATTGCAATTTCCTGATCTCTTTCCTCTTTCCATTTTTCTTCACCTAGTCTCTGTAGTCAAAGCATTACCTGATGTCTCACCAAATATTTTATGTCGCATTTCCTCATTAAGGATAACACCAACAACATCATCAAAATTTAAAGTACTAGATCCATAGATAGAGTTACTAATGTCCATAATTAAACGATTCCAACTTTCTGGCAATGAACACAAAAATAACAGATCCCCAATTTCATCGTCAAAATTTATGTCCACAGAACTAAACTGACTAGTAGCTGTATTAAATTCATTTAAATGATCAACAACAGATCCACCTTCTAACATCTTCATATTAAATAGACACTTCATAAGAAATACCTTATTTGAGGTTGAGGGTTTTTCATATAGTTTAGCCAATGTCATCATTAAACCCTTTATTATCATTTCCTTTGAAATGTTGAATGCCACCGATGCTGCCAAATACAGTCGTATTGTTCCAAGTGCTTTTTTTCGAGAATCTCCTATTCTTCATTTGTCATACTCATTGAATTATTTTATTTTTCTACTTAATGGTAGTTCCAAATATTTCTAATACAAATAATCTTCCATCTACATCTTCCATAGCTGGTAGTTTTTACCATTAAATTTCTAGACCTTAAACCTACCATCTTCCGCCATTACTCCCACTCGATCCAGGAACCCTTGTCTCCTACGAGTTTATAGGCCAAATAGACCTTCGACTTTCATACCATTTGTTATAAAATTATATATTACATAGCAATGGAACACATGAAATATTTGGGAAACAAAAACACAAAAAACACATAATACAAGAGAGATGCAGATATATGTGGTTCAGCCAATTTGGGCTACATCCACGGAGAAACAACCAATCCTTACTTTATATTATCCAACAAAATGAAGAGATGCAACCTACACCAAATCTGTTTTAATTTACTATTTTCTCTCACACAACCTCCTCTCTCTTTCTCGCTCAGAATAATAATACACAGTTGCAATACAATTCCCTCATATAAACCAAGGGTTACCTTTTAGAGAAAAAATCCCTAAATTAACATAAATTCTACCGTCAGATCATCCACTTAATGAAAGGATCAAATTGACAATGAAATTACAATACTTTACAAGGCAAAATTTCATCTATTTTTAGCTACAGGGCGACTACCCCCAAACCCCTGCCGGGGGTGGATCCAAACATGCAATCACCCCCCCTAGACCCCCCTTGTAGCAATAATGTGGGGGGGGGGGGGGGATCCCCCCACACCCCCCATCAAGGATTGGGATCCAAACATAGCCGAAATAAGACATCTGAATTAAGAAGATAATCAGGCTCCACATCCAAAATGTTGTTGTTGTGGGGTGAAACATCACGAACAACTATGTCCATTCAAAATAGAAGTACTCATACAGTTTTGGAAGGTATAACTCCTAAAGAATCATTCTTTAAAAGGAATCCAAATGTTAGACATATGATAATATTGGTTGTGCTGTATATATTCATGTTTTTTAGGATAAGAGTAACAACCTTGAGCCTTCAGGAAGAAAGGCATATTTTTTGGTTACAACAAATCATCAAAGGCCTACAAAGTATACATTCCAAGGAAATAACATAGTGAGATCAATAGAGATGTCACCTTTGATGAAAATGTGGCATATTGGAAGTCTAAGGAAGTATTTGTGGATTCCTTAGATAAAGTGAAGAAGGAAGAAATAAAAGAAAAGAATTCAACTTATACGGAATGAACCAGAATGCTGGAAGTGCATTGAGATCCAATAGAACCAACCATAGTTCTAGATATCATAAAGAGACCATAATGGCTTAAGTCTACACTGGAGGAGGTAGAAGGACATGGATATCTTGATGGAACATCTAGAGAAATTAAGAAATCCAAGATGTTTTCTAGCTATGTATCTCTCATGATAAGACTTATTGATGCTGAACCTTCCACATATTAAGAGGCAACTAGAAATCAGGTGTGGAAGGAAGCAATGAATGAAGGGTACCAATCAATCAAGAAGAATGATGTCTAGGAGATTTTTCCAAGGCCTAAAGGGAAGTGAGTGGTGACTTCCAAGTGGTTATACAAGATCAAGCATGCTACATATGGAAGTATTGACAAGTACGAGGCACGATTCATGGCTAAGGGGTTCTCATAGAAAGATCAGTTGTCAGGTAAACTTCCATTAGATTGATCATTTATCTTGTTGCTTCATTGGGGGGGAACTTTCACTAGATGGATGTGAAGACTACTTTCCTCTATGTCGTAATTGAGGAAGAGGTGCACATAGAGAAACCTTAGGGCTTTGGGATACATGGAAAGGAGTCTCATGTTTATAGGTTGAAGAAGGCAGTATGGACTCAAACAAGCTCCAAGATCTTGGTATGCTCACATTGAAATTTATCTAATGAGACTATGATTTACCAAAATCGATGCTAATCCAAAATTTTACTTAAATTTGTGAAGAATGCACCTATTATATTATTATTATATGTTGAGACTTGTTTCTGATAGGTGTTGAGACTCTTATTATTGAGTGAAAGAAGTAATTGGCTTCTGAAATCGATATGAAGAATCTTGGGTTGATGCATTATTACTTGGGACTGGAAGTATGGAAGAAACTTGGTGAAGTCTTCCTTGGTCAAGGAAAGTATGTTTTAGATATCCTTCATAGATTTGGTATGATGGACTGCAAATCCATGGAAACACCCATGGTGACTAACTTGAAAAATTTAAGAGGAGTTGACACCATATTGGTAGATCCATCTATGTACTAATGGTTGATTGGTTCATTGATGTATTTGGTTAACACCAAGCTAGAAATATGCTTTATTGTGAACACATTGAGCAAGTTCCAGATTGAACTGAGGCATGATCATTCAATTGAAACAAAGAATATCTTGATATATTTCATTGGTACGGTTAGTTATGGATTGAGATATGTTGCAAACAAGGATGTAAAACTTAAGGGATATACGAATGTTGATTGGGTAGGAAGTACTGAAGATAGAAAGAGTATCTCGGGAGTATGCTTCATTTTGGAACCACTATGATATCATGGATGAGCAAGAAGCAAAAGGTTAATTGCACTCTGCATTATTGAAGCAAAATACATTTCAGCCAATGAGGCTTATACCAAAGAATAATCACTTTAGAAATTATTTGCAGGATTGTTCGGCCAAGGATTGGAACCAAAAGTGATATACTACGACAATAAAAGTTGTGTGAAGATTTAAGAGAATCCAATGTTCCATGATAGGTTGAAGCATATTAAGATCAAGAACCACTACATTCATGACATGGTGAAAAGGAGAGAGAGATAAAGCCCACTGATGAGCTGGCAGGTAATGTTTTGATGAAGTCATTTCCTAGGGACAAGTTCGTGTACTTCAGAGACAGGTTGGGGATCATGCAAATTAACCCTCTCATTGAGAGGGAGTGATGATAGGTTTGAAGCATGGATGGACATTATAATGGTAGGGAGGATTTTTCCAAGAGACCCAAAGTGCTCAAAAAGTAGGGTTAAGTCAATTCCTTTTGGAGGACAACCTTGATCACACACCAGAAATGGTGGTCTGAGGTCCTGGACCCTAATCACACACCAGGAATGGTGGAGTGAGGTCCTTCCACATCTAGACCTTGATCATGTTAAATTTTCTTAAGGTGACATTTTTCTTTGCTATGATAGTTTCATTTCATCATTAATACATTAATTTCACCCCATATCATCATTACATTACTCAAATCTAGACCATTATACATTAGCATATGTAATTATATAGAAATAAACAACATCACCATCATCATCAATGCAGTGAAATATAAAAGGATTAATAGAATAAATCATGCACACTCTTAGAGACACCGGGATTGGTCTAAGACCAGGGAAAAACCCACTATGGGGAAAACCCTTACAAAACTTCTTCTTCCTAGATCATCATCAAACGATGCAGAAAAAGACAATACAATGATCTATAACTTTATCTATGTAGAAAATAATAATGATATCTATGAAACAGATCCAATCATATTAGGATTCAGGACCCTCATACTGATGGGTGTAATTTACTATCACAAAATGATGTCAATTGTTGTATATTGTTCTCACTATGTCAAACATTGTTGAGCATTGTTGTCACTGTCGATGAGCCCAATACATATGTTTGTCGTGGAAATTAACAAATCATATCTACAATAGATCTGTATAAGATCAGAGAGAAACCTATATATACTATATCACTGAAGTCAATTGAAGCCAAGATATCAAACTCTAGACCTAAAGCTGGGTCACTCTCATCCAAACTGTCTGTGTGCAACCAAAACTCTCAGGTCACTCTCTCGAATACTATATGTGAGCAACTGTGACTGAATAGTTTTATCAGGAAGTCTTGATGTATGTGAATGTGGCATAATACTGCTAAAACCCAGAGTCACTCCCTTACTATTGATGTGCAAGCAACCCTGCTGTCTTGGTCGCTCCTAGGACTACTTTTTGCGAGCGACCATGGCCCGAAACTTTCTGATCTTCCTCTAAAGCCATAGTCGCTCCCATAAGCTTCTGTTCCAGTGACCAAGAGTCTATAATCACTCTCATAGGCTTGTGTTCCATCAACCAAGGACCAGAATGCCCTGTTTTGTGCCAGCAACTGAGATCCAGAAGACCCTGACCTAGAGCAAACCTTTCGCCTATGATTTCAGACTATTGAGCGAACTCCTTCCGTCGAACCTGTGCAACCCAAGAAAGGAGAGAGGCGAAGATGTGTCCAAATGATCTTGAGGTATCTTCTATTTATAGGCTTTCCTAAGGTTTCACTTGGTGTTGGTACTGACCCAAACAGTTGCTCATGTGGTTAGGGCCGACCCATTTCATAATTCATGTATGAAAAAAATAATTCATAACTAAACTTCTGCTTAACCAAATTGGGTAATCTTTAGGTCAATTTTTGTCCTCTAGAAAAGAGAAATCCAATGAAATCATTATCATGGTAATTTGAGATGTCCAAGGTGGAATTTTACCGTAGTTTCCAAAATTAACACTCCCTCTCAACAAGGAGGAATTCCACCTACCAATATCTTTCCATCGAACAATATGCCATTATGGAATCTTCAAGTGTCATCACGGATCATATGTCATGTAGTCATCATGCCATGTCTATTACAAATGTCTCATCATCACAAATCATCATTGTACATCTCCATCTATCCTTTTCTTATTCTTGTTTATCTCTTGATTGTTCCTGTTTGTATTATGAACATTCTTAGATCTAGAAGAAGAAGAATTTGTTACCAAAGGGGAGCTCAAGCTACCACCCTCTATCCATCAAGATGCTACCTGGAATCTCTGTCAGTGAGATACTACCCAAATCATCATCAATCATCATCAGAGAGCATATCATCAAGGAGAATATCTCAACCTGGAATCACATCGTGGAGCAATAGCATCGACCCATACCGAGCAATAGGATAACTCATCACACAGGGGAGTAAACACACGACCCCGGAATTTCATCAGGGAGCTATACCCTCAACTTGGAAACATATTGGATCATCTCAACCCATGGGTCATCTCAACCTATCCTATTGCCTAATGATCTTCCCATTGATGACCCAAAATAATCATGTGATAGAACACCTGGATCATAATCGCCTTGGGTTGTACACCCCCAAGTACACTCTCAACTCATTGGCTAGATGAAGAGTGGTACTCCCAACAAGCCCGACTTCTGGGTATGATGCCAACTGGGGTATACTATGCTCAGACCAAGATAGGGTGAGCTACAACTCCAACCCTATAGGTAACAGATAGGGGTAACTCCCTGTATAGCTAGGGTAATGCCCTATTGTCTAGAGTTCCCTCAACCCATGGAGCCCTCCAACTCAATTCCTCACCCTGGGAGCTCAAATAGGGTAGGAATATTTAGCTCAATGTCCTTGATTAGTGTTTCCCCTCATTTGGAGGGGATGCTATCTGAAAACTAAGATGCCTTTGAGATAATATCTGCAATTTGCTTGTCTCAATAGCAGTTGTTTCCTATTCATATAAAACATCAAATAACATATCATGTGAGATCATATGTAATCACATAAATCACAAAAGGATACCTTAATCATCCTCCCTCTCAAGGAGGTCCCAAACATAATCCTAAGCTTGTCTCACATAGATGCATTGTCTTAATATATGAGAGTATCTCAGTCCCAACTATAAATATGGGACTTATCACCAATCAGGTCATCACAATGTATCCATGTCATATCCAAATCATACTCGAACAACTCTCTAAGGAGCTTATGTATCCTACCTCACAGCTAGCCATGCTAGCAACATCATGATCAACCTCGGTCATGTTATGGACCTCTCATCCAAGATATCATGGTAGATCACATACTAAAGCAGCATCCAAATGTTCTTTTCAAAAATAATCTCAAATATGAGTAATACATCTATGTAAACACATATCATATGAGAAATATCTCATTCTAAGAAATAGAACACCTTATGCAAATATTTCAAGGCAAATCTATGTGAGTGAAGCAACTCAATCATGGATTTAAACAGGTTATATGCACATCATATATATACATATGGATGTTCAAAATGTAACATCAATGCTTCAATCAACTGTTGGGTGACATGTCATGTTCAATAACATCTTTGAACTTCAAATTAGAGTATCCAAGGATTTTCATTTTCATTATTCAAAAACATTTTCCAATAGCTTTGCAATATGGAATTCCTTTACCAAATTCCAGAATTCATGCCATGATCCATCATCTAGGGCTTCATAAGCTATCTCCCTCTTATTTAGATCATCAAAGGCTCATCACCTATCACAAGTAGATCATCAGGATATAAAACCAAAACCATAATCAATATCAAATCCATACCTTGGAACTCATCATCCTAACTTCATCATATAATGTCAAATATAGACATATCTGGATTGCAATGCTCTAAGCATAATGCCTTGCTAATCCAATAAATCATCATTACATAACTCAATGTTGTACCATCAACAACAAAGTCAACTCATCAGAGTTTAGAAGCCAGATCACGACCATTATCAAAGTCATCATTATCATAGTATTAATTCTTTCAACCAGGAGACAGGTAGATCTCATATCAATTTTGAATTAAATTATGCTAACAAATTGTCATCAACCATGTATTATCAATCTGAACTTTACCGATTCTTTCTCATAATCATAACACAAGTCATTTTTGTCACTAGGTGCAAATGCATATGACAAGGATGAGTCATTCAGGTTCCATTTTCATGTTGAATCACAACTATCATTATTTCAACCATTGTGCTAGGAATAAGGAGGCCAATCTCCAAATACCCACATACATCATCATGCCCACATAACATCTATATCATGGAAAATCAACACTCATCAAATCAGATCACTAGACATCAGGTCAAGTCCAAATTTTCTATCATAGAGAGATCTATAATCAAAGAATTTCTCAATCATCAATTCAAGGTTATTGTCAAGCATCATGACAAAACACTGTTCATATATATATCAGTAAGCCAGATCATGGAAACCTCATGTAGCACAAACATAGTGACATATCTATATGTATGTCCCAGTCACCTCCAAACACAAGTTCAGACCGTATGTTCATGATACGACAAACATTTATGATTTTCATACTAGCAGATCTTGTTGTTATCTGCAATACATTTGTGGTACTGACATATTCCAAGTGACCATCTGATTTCATGCACAATACTTCATTATATGATCAACATTTTAACTCAATAACTTCAAAATTCAGTTAACAGTGGCAGAATATGTCAAGGACATCATCATTCAGAGTTCAGACAGCTTTAGAAAGATCCAAATGATGGTCAACAATAGTCAAAACTTTGGCCACTCCCTTCGGGTTAGTATGAGAGTGACTTTAGATGCCTGGACATTGTCTAGACCTTAACATGTGTGCATCCAGGGATGAAATCTCCTAGATCTAGGATTGTGATAGGAGCATAAACCCTAAATTCTATAAGGGCTTCATCTAAGACTCTGTTGCATATCAATACTGTTAGATGCACATAAATCATACTTTAGTAGCATAGAATACAAATAGTAATAAGGGTAAGAATATTTAGAAGAGATTCTCCCTCTGACTAGGGATCTGCATCATTCATCTTCATTTATGTAAGAAACCTATCTCTAGTAGAGTCATGCAACATCAAATCTGTTAGATCATAAACATACGTATATTAGCATCATGACATCAATCTTTCATCAAAGGTTAGACTCAAAGTAGTAGATAAATGCAACATCATCTCTCAAATACTATGGACACAATAGAATTTTCTATCAAGTCACTCCATCAAGTTACTGTATCCAGTTTAACCATATGCCATCAAGAAAAGACCATAGGAAGTAAGAGATATGGTATCAATATTACACTTATACCTCTCACATAAAGGTTATCATGTTCTTCATGACCAATGAGATCAAATTACGTCATTCAACAAGAGTGTTAATCACTCTTTCCATATGCTTTCATCATGATTATCGCAAACATTATCAGTAGACTAATGTATAGGATTCAATGAACTATCCTTCTCTATGAAATCCATCATGACAAGTATCAAGAGTATCATTTTCTAGAGCCAAGGTGCTAACCTTCTTTATAGGATCAAGATATCCAACGGATAGTCATAAGTATTAGCCAAACATCAAGTGTATCAATGTATCAATATTAGATAGCCTCATAGAATTCAAGAAGGTCAAAATGTTCAACACCAAGTGCATAATTTCATCATAGGAGAAATACATCCAAGTCACTTTCATATGCATGTATGAGCCATTAAAGAAAGAGGCATTCTCATCATACCTTAGGGCTTACTAAGCCAATATATTAAATACAACATACCATGCATATCTTGTGATATTCAAATACCTAAGAACCTACTCATTAGACATAGGCCACTTGAATCACTTTATCATTTTTTCAGCAAGTACCTCTTTGTCTCTTTCCAGATCTACATCTCAAAAATGATCCTCAATAAGGATCTACTCATCACATCTCATCCAGGAGGTTAGAAACATCCATATACTCAAATACATATGTAGGAAGTACAAGCAATAAACATAATCATCAGATCTATAAGTGTAATAAGTAAGGAGAATCACGAGTCAAGAAATACTTATCTTCAATGAGAGGTGATCCTCTCTCTCTCTTGAACCAATCTTTAAGAGCCATCAATGTCCATGGTCCATCTACCAATGTTGTCTTCACATATCCAACTAGATATGCTATGGATTATCCCATCTAGGGCATCATCAAATCTTCGTCAAGTGCTTGAGCATGGACCATGCTAGAGTTTCATACATCATATCTCAAGTCTTTGCCATAAACCAAGGTTTTCTATCCAACCCTAATCTCATAGAATCCATCAAACCCTTATCATCAAGATGCCTAGAGTTTTCTTCAAGCCCTGGAATTATTTTAGGTCTCCACCATCCTATTCTTGATTCCATTAGTGGTGTCATCATTGGGGTGATATCCATGTCTTTTGTTCAACCTGACTTTGATACCATGTTAAATTTTCTTAGGGTGACATTGTTCTTTGCTATGATAGTTGCATTCCATCATTAATACATTAAGTTCACCCCATATCATCATTACAGTATTCAGATATACACCATTATACATTAGCATATGCAATTACATAGAAAGAAACAACATCACCATCATCATCAATGCAACAAAATATAAAAGGAACGGTAGAAGAAAGCATGCACACACATAGAGACACCAGGATTGGTCCGAGACCAGGGAAAAACGCACTATGGGGAAAACCCTTGCAAATATTATTCTTCTTAGATCGTCATCAAATGATGCAGAAAAAAATAGTACAATGATCCATAACTTTATCTATGCAAACAAATAATAATGATATCTATGAAATAGATCTAATCATGTTAGGAGTCAGGACCCTCATACTGATGGTTGTAATGTACTATCAAAAATTGATGTCAACTGTTGTATATTGTTGTCACTGTGTCAAAAACTGTTGAGCATTGTTGTCGCTATCAATGAGCCCAATACATATGTTTGGAGCAGAAACTAACAAATCAGATCTAGATATCTGTATAAGAGCAGAGTGTAACCCATATCTACTAGATCACTGAAGTCAACTGAAGCCAAAATATCAAACTCTAGATTTGATGTCGGGTCACTCTCCTCCAAATTGTCTGTGTGAAACCGAAACTCCTGGTTCACTCTCTCGAAAACTATATGTGAGCGACTATGTCATAATACTGCTAAAACACATAATAAATCCATTATTATTGTTGTTTCAGTAACCTTAATGTCCTGGTCACTACTAGGACTACTTTGTGGGAGCGACCGACGACTAAAACTTTCTGATCTGCCTCTGAATCCATAGGAGCTCCCATAAGCCTCTATGCTAGTGACAAAGAGTCTATAGTTACTCTCATAGGCTTGTTGGCCAGCGATGATCCAGGTGGATGTTGGTGCCCCCCCACCTATCCCATTTGGACCCCCGCAACTGTCTCTTTCAGTTTTTCAGTTTCCGTAATTGTAGCACAATTTACTATTTTTAGCAGTTTTTTCGGGTCCTGAACTTCCGGAGCCGTTTTGAGGCCCTAAACGACGTTTTTTGGGAAATATTGGGGCAACATGGGTCCATTGACCGATGCTTCCCTTCCCAAAGTGGTAGTTCTCGGATAGATCTTTCTAACGAGCTATCATGCACGTCAAACGGAGATCGTATGCCAAAGTTACGACCCCGGGAAATTGATGTACCAATTTACCCAAAACGGGGCCCACAATTTGGCGTTTCATCTTCTAGGGTTAGGTTTTGGAATGTGAAGGGTTTTCCATTGTTTCTCAACAATAAATAGGCCTTCAAGCCTCATTGTAACATATTTCAAAACAGTTGAGAGGCATGTAGTCTTCACATCTCTTCTCAGATATAAGCTACCATTGGCCTAGCTGGTTTATTTCCATTTCTGGTTGTAAGCATATTTCGGTATTTTCCATTAATGAAATGAAGTATTATTTCCGTTGCATCTTTGTGTATATGGTTATTTCTATATTTTGTTGCATTCCTGTTTAAATCCGGATCACAACTACAAATTTCAAGCTATTTATACACACCCTTGGATTGGGCCCTATTCAACCAATCTGGGCGTGCCATGTGTCAGCTCTAGATTGGTCTAGAATATTCTTTGAATTTGTTGATTGCACTTTCATGTCATCATCTACAATGGTGATGTTCGCTACAATGTGGCAACTTGTGAGTCTCTCGTGCACAATATTTTTATTGTTTTCCAAAGACTGCAAAGGGCCATAACATTTACATACTATGTGAGATTGAAGTGTCGTTTATGACATTGAATTCTGAACAACAAGCTCTTCGATTTGGAATAGATTTTATTGAGATTCTAAGACTTAGAAAATTTGGTCTTTTGGGATCCTCTTCGATCAACCATATAAATTAAATGGTTGATAAATGTCTCTAGGTATCAATCCAGAATAGCCATTGAAACACTTCATCATACATCTCAAGTTGGAAAATTAAAAAAACCTATAAAAATTAACATTATTATTATTATTATTA